>JAEQBH010004116.1:0-133467 GCA_016808115.1 Tetrastigma voinierianum
CACCTCACGGCCCACTCTCATTAGTCTCGCCTGAGGTCTCCGGGTTTATGTAATACTTCGCTTCATCGGGTACTCACTGGGACTCGTTAGTACGAAGCCGTAAATATGGGCTGAGCTCCGAAGCCATGGCCACCGTGAGCTCGAATTTATTTTTCCATTTCCTGCAATTTCTTCTCTCGCTCCTTAAAGCTCTACTACGCGACAACCGGATGACCACTTTTTATCTCCGACGAGGACAAGATCAGTTGAAAAGTCCAATACGCCTAAGTATGAGTGAGGAGCTCCCTTCGACAATGTACTTACTGTAATAGAGGGAACTCATATGTCTTCTAATGCCGAACGCTTCTTCGCAGACTTTCAGGGTCCCATCGGGAAGCGTTTTCTTCGTAACTGAAGAAAGGCCGCATTTATCACTCGCTCGATACGAATCCCAGCTTTTGTGCCGCGATCCTTCCCGTCAACTCCGCCGACTTTTTATTCTCGATGGTGATGGCATGTCGAAAGTAATCGCTTTATTTCCGGGTTTGCCTCACCCCTCGTGGTTGACTATGAAACCCAGAATTTTCCCATCGACACGTGTCGAAGGCATATTTAGCCGGGTTCGGGCCATATTGTAAATCCTTTATGATCCGGAACGCCTCAAAAGAGATGAGCGATGTGAGATTCTACCGTGGTGGATTTTACCAAAGATGTCGTCTACGATACCTCCATTGTTGCGCCATCTCGCTCTGAACATCCTGGCTTAATAACCTCCGGTAGGTCGCTCCCCGCGTCTGTCCGGGGGTGTGGTAAAGTAAAACCGCATTACCCGATAACAATAAGTTCCCCGTGGCCGCGACGAACGAGGTCTTTCTGGTCATCGTCCATGCCGACCGTTGTAACCGAAAATGTATCCATAAAATCGGGTAGTTCGTACACCGCGGCGCTCCACGATGAGGTCGATTCTTCGCAGTCGAGCCGCCCTTCGCATGCTTTCTAGCTTATGTCGTTGAAGTCGATACAGAGTCGCCACTTGCCATTTGCTTTTTGACGAGCACAACATTAGCCAACCACTTCTGATATTCTACCTCTCCGATCATTCCCCGCCGAGTGAGCTTCGCCGATCTCCTCGCCGATGGCTTGCGCTTTCTCGCGCAAAGCTCCCGCGCTTTTGCTCGACCCCGCAGCGGATGGGCTGGTGTCTCAATCTATGAGTGATTACCGAGGGTCGATTCCCTCCCATGTCTCGTCTCGCTTCCATGCGAAAACGTCTCTATTCCTAGCCTTAAAAACCGAGTGAGGAGGCTTTCGAGGTCTTCCGCTAGCTCGGGAGCCGATGTAAAGTGAGATGTTCCGGTCGTCACCCAACATACGTTCTAGTTCCTCCGAGGCTCGGTCGGGTGAGTCTCGTCACGCATGCTCAAGCTCATCTACATTCACACTGTCGACCGCTTTTTGCTCTCATGGAGGTCGTGGTAGCATCTCCTCGCCAATTACTGATCTCCTGACCATCCCTACTCCATATGGTCGGGAATTTGATTATCATGTGATACGCCGAGGGATGACTTTATCGCATTGAGAGGGTCTCAGCTTCAGCAACATGTTATGTTTCCATCAGGCGTCTACGATGCTGAACCCTTGCCGCTGTCGCCGCCTCGCGCGGGGCTCGCCAGGTGAGCACCACTTGAATCGAGCCCAATGGTAATACCTTTTCTCCGAAAACCCCCGCAGATGTGTGTTGACTGGTTCTAGATTTTCTCTCCCAATGCCCATTTGTCAAAGGTCGACGCTAAATGATGTCGCCTAAACTCCCGCACACCAAAACCCGATGAACTGGCTTGCGGTTGCCACAATCGCGCGAACTACCAATGGGTCGCCACGGGGTGCTGCATCCTCCGTGTCTCGAAATGGAGAACGTGATGGTAGTGTCGAGTCGCGGTAGTTTAGATATCGCTTGTATTTCCCATTCGCCGATCCGATGCCACGCAGGGCCTTCCGCCGAACTTGATTCTCCTCCTCCCGCGAATCCTCCCGAGATCACGCGGATTTCTCCGTTTCGTGCCGAAGGTCATTGCTTGTTTGAGGCGCCGTTGCTGAGCTCGGACCCGGGGCTCACCTGGCCCGACTTTGGGCCCCGATTCCGTCTGACTTCTGGGCTTGACCCCTGGAGATACGAAACGCCCAGGTATCCGCGTCAGACAAGACTCATTTCTCTTGCCAAAGGCAACAGCCCGGCATGACGTGCCCAATCCTGCAACCCACACAAAAAAGTTCCCGTACGGGATTCCATTTGCATTCGAGTTGGTCATCTCAAGAACCGCCGCTTTGCACTTCACGCAGACTCGCGACAATCGAGGGCCGCGTAGCCGAGGTGAGTAACGCCGCCGCTCTTCGTGATTGTGGTGGGCCCAGACGGCTCCCGAGATTCCCCGCCTTTTAGGGGATCGTTTTGATCTTTTCGGGATTTTCCGTCGCCTGTCTTTAGGGCTTCGCCCTCGCCGTTGGCTCGTCGTGAGATTTCTCTCTTACGCGTGGAAGAGCTCTCCTCTTGATATGAGGGCTTCTCGCCGCTTATATATTTCTTCGCGTATGAAAATTTCCCATGCTTGCTCGGGGGTTCTTCGAGATGGAAAACATCGTATCCTTTGATCGCACTCTTAACCCTCGCAATGAATGCCGGTGATGGCGAATTTTTCATCTGCACGCCTATCTTCGGGTGGACTCGGGCGTTGAATCTTGCACGTATTACTTCAGCTTTCCCGTGAGCCTCGTCACTACCAATAGATGGTAAATCGCTTCCCGTACGTCCCGGCTCCGATGAAGGGAGACGAACGCAATGGATAGTTCTCTGAATGAAGAGATTGATGAAGGGGGGATCCTATTAAACCAGGCTAAGGCTGGTCCTTTTAGTGTAGTGGCGAAAGCTCTGCACCGTATAGGGTCTTGATACCCATGCAACTCCATTTGATTCTTGTAAGTATTGAGATGGCTCACGGATCTTTTTGGTTCCATTTAAAGTTTCCACTTCCGGGCGGTGGCCCCAAATTTCCGCTGTGCGACAGCGCACCCTGACCGTGAAGCGGCGATTCTGTCGGTAATTCAAGGCGCATCCATAAGGTCCTGGCGCCGTCCCTAACCAAATCTCCTTCACACCTACGCCGAGCTCCTGCCAAGACTCCAAACCTCTCGCTCCCATTTATCGCTTCTTCCGCCCTGTGGGGATGATGTGCGTTTTTCGCTCCCGACATGTCCTCCGCACGCTTCGCCCACGGGCTAATTGCGGGTCCATGCCCTCCGCCGACTGACTCTGCCGCTTCGCTGCCACCCGGGAATGTCGTGACTGCTCGCCCTTCATGGAATGTTATGACCTTCCTCGGTCTCTCGTGTCTCCCGTGGATGCTAAGACGGTCCGTGTCGCTCTAACCTTCTATAAGGCGCTGCGAGGCGTGAGTGCTTCCACTGCTCAGGACGTTTCAGATTATTTACCGCCCCGCGTGAGGTCTACCGTCCAGACCGCTCGTGGATTCTCGTGATCTCGTGGATTGGTGTTGCTCCGCTTGTGTTCCGAAGTCGATACCATCAAGAATCGAGAAATCGCTTATATTTATAAAGGAATTTGTCATCTTCACGACGCACTAACCGGACACGCTTTTCAACCTGAATCGGCCGAGCGTGTCGGGGCGGCCGCTGGGATGGCTCGGCCACGACGGCCGGGCCGCAGGTTCTTTATCGTCTCGCCGAAGTAGGATCATACAATGCCGGCCCGCGTGCTCCCGGATCGTAATTCCCTCTCGCAAAATCAAGAAATAAGGGGGCTTGGCGTGGCTTCGCCCAGTCAGCCCGATGCTCAAGTCGCTCTTTCGAGAAAGAGAGATCGCTAGGATTGCTTAAGATTGACGCCTAAGAGTGCTGCATCTTTCATCGGGTGGCCATGTATTTATATAGATGCTCAACCGCGGATTTGTGATTAGGACTCATCCCATTGGTTGGGATTTTCTTGTTACCCATATCGATTTGGTAATGGATTTAGAAAGAACGCTTTATCTCGATAATCTCCTTTCTTTATTTCGGCGCATCCAACTCATGTGATCTTTTTATTATTTTCCTTTCCTTATTGATAAGATTTGATTGATCGGTAGGGATGACGCCTTGTTAGGGGCTATTCTATTTTCAGATAATAAAACACAACTCGACACTTGTTTGGTATGGACCTTCTAATTTTGTCCAAGATCGTATTTTAGGCCTAGCGGGCTAGGCCTTCGCTTTGGGCTAGTACCGAGGGGCCAGGGTATTGCATTGACGCCGCTTCTTTGGGCTTGACGAGTGGGCCTTTGAATCCTTATTTTTCAACCCTATCAAAATCTACAACAAATAAAATGTCCATCCAATTTTCCATCTAATGAATTTAAAGTGAAAATAAAATTTGTAAGAATTATCCCAGAGAACAAAAAGAATCTGTATAAGAGGCCTAACTAATGAAATAATCTATAAAAATATACTATTGGAAAGAAATAAACCACTTAAGAATGTTAAATTTATATATATATATATATATATATATATATATAGTATATATATATATATATATATATATATATATATATATATAATGAAATCTACAACAACAACAAAAAATGTCATATATTTTTCCATGATTATCTATGAAATTAATTTTTTTTAAAGTAAAAATAAAATTTTAAAGAATTAACATATATAAGAAATCTAAACAACAACAAAAAAATGTCCATATATTTTTCCATCTCTGACATTCATGAAATTAATTTTTTTAAAGTAAAAAATAAAATTTTAAAGAATTAACATATATATATATAGAGAGAGAGAGAGAGAGATAATGAAATCTACAACAACAACAAAAAAATGTCCATATATTTTTCCATCTTTGATTCATGAAATTAATGAATTTTAAAGTAAAAATAAAATTTTAAAGAATTAGCATATATATATATATATATATATATATATATATATATATATATATATATATATATATATATAGTATAATGAAATTCACAACAACAACAAAATGTCCATATATTTTTCCATCTTACATTCATGAAATTAATGCGAATTTAAAGTAAAAATAAAATTTTAAAGAATTAACATATATATATAATGAAATCTACAAATAATCAACAAAAATGTCCATATATTTTCCATCTTTGACATTCATGAATAATGAACAAAGTAAAAATAAAATTTAAAGAATTAATGATATATATATAAAAGAGGTCTAAATAATGAAACACATAAAAGATACTACTGACAGAAATATATCACTTCGAGCATATTAAATCTAATGAAATCTACAAGAAAAATGTTGACATTTTTCCATCTTTGACATCTCGGCGAAATTAATGAATTCAAAAGTGAAAAATAAAATTTTAAAGATTTAGCCCACAGCTAACAAAAAGAATCTATATAAGAGGTCTAACTAATGAAACACCGATAAAAGATACTAATGAAAAAATATACCATCAGAACATGTTAAATTTAATGAAATCTACAAGAAGAAAATGTTTACATTCTTCTATCTTTGACATTCATGAAATTAATGGATTTGAAGTGAAAAATTAAATTTTAATGAATTAGTCCAAAGAAAATAAAGAATATTCATACGAGGTCAAACTAATGGTAAACATAATTTCCCTTATATATAATAAAGGTTATAGAGGATCATCTCTATAAAAGAACATGCAACCTGCTTTCCATGACTCACATCAATGAATGACTCTTCTCAATCCAAACTATCAGCAAACAAAAATGTGGTTTTCTCCATTGCTACTCATTTTGATTTTGTTCTTGACCACTTTCGTTTTTGTAGATTCGAGGGCTATAAATCCTATTATGTCGAATGAAAGACATTTTTCATCAAAATCTACAACTGTTGCAAAGACTATCTCTGTTTCTCAGTCGGGTCAAGCAGATTTCAAAAGATCCAAGATGCCATTGGATTCTATTCCTTCTAACAACAACGAGTGATTTGTGTTAGAGTTTCTTCGGGAGTTTATATGTACGTACTGATTACAATTCTGTTATTAATGTTTAATTTCATTATTGACTTCTTATATTATCTTTGTGAGTTATATGTGATATCATTTTTTACATTTTGTTCAATTTTCAACTTTCTATA
The DNA here is from genome assembly GCA_016808115.1 of Tetrastigma voinierianum. Taxonomy (NCBI): domain Eukaryota; kingdom Viridiplantae; phylum Streptophyta; class Magnoliopsida; order Vitales; family Vitaceae; genus Tetrastigma; species Tetrastigma voinierianum. The sequence continues at coordinate 6,131 of JAEQBH010004116.1, forward strand.
TGTCGGTCTGAAACCTGATTCAAGTGGCAAATGGTGGGATGGGGTTACAGTAGATCCCAAGCTGGAATCTTTGTAAAAACAAAGTATTATCACTTAATATACAAAGTGAATGGCAGTAAAAAAAAAAAAACTTTCTGTTAGTACTAACTTACGATGGAAACAATACTATGCAGGAGAAGGTATTCATTCCCATAGATAAACCATATATCCTTCTTCAAGGAGATGGTGCTGACACAACAATAATCAAGTGGGGTGATCATGATCAAACAGATGAGAGTGCTACTTTCACTTCCCATGCAGACAATTTTGTTGCTAAAGGGATTTGCTTCCAGGTACACAAATCTATGGTTTTGTTTTGTTTTTTTTCTTTCCTTCCATGAAATGATGTATATAAGCAAATGGCCGAGCTAGGATTTAGTGTGAGTGAGGCCAAGATTAAGTTATATATGTTAGGTTTGCAGTATTTAACATCTACTTTTTAGCACGACAGCCTACGCCATTCGATTCCTCCCTCTAGTCCTCTATGCTAGAAAATATTTAGTGGGGCACGTCCCCTAGGCCTTATTTGTGCTAAATTTTCATGATCTTTAAATTATATCATGTTTGCTCCGGAGGGAGTATTAAGAAAGGAAATGGTTTTTTCATTTTTGATTGTTTTATAAAAATTAAAGAAAATAAAAATAATTAAATTTATTTAAAAATTATATACTTTAAAAATTATTTACCAATCTTATATTATGATTTCAAATAAATAAATAAAATTGAAAGAGAAAATAAAAATAATTTATTAACTCTAACTCTATTTAGCTACTTAATTTCATTTAATTATCTTTTCATTTATTTTTAATTTTTTCCTTTATGCCTTTTCCTTCAAAATTTCCAAGAATCAAATATAATCTTCTAAAACAATGAAACTGGACCGATATGATAATTCATCTGATTAAAAACTCCATAACAAATTGTTTTTTTTCTTGCAGAACAAAGTTATAATGTGGCATATGATGATGAGGCCAATCAACCTGTAAAACAAGCAGTGGCAGCATATATAAGGGGTGATAAATCTGCTTTCTATGGTTGCAGTTTTGTGGGGTTACAAGATACATTATGGGATGTACAAGGCCGACATTACTTTAATAACTGCTACATACAAGGGGCAATTGATTTCATCTTTGGTGATGGTCAATCTTTTTATGAGGTACACACATTAGGCTGCATCTTTGACGAGTTGTTCATATGGTAGTTCGACTGCTCGATGCCTAAGATGGACTTTTTGTTTTTTTTTTTTTTATCTGAAAGCAATTTTCTTTCAACATTTATACCGTTGAATTAAAAAAGCTAAAATATTTGACATTTTCTGAGTGTTTTTTTCTATTAAGAAAAAAAAAACAATATTTTCAAATTCTAAACGCAAAACCACAAAAAAAAAAAATCATACTCTATTATCTAATTGACACTATTTTAAAAAATTTATTTTCTCAATGTGATAAAACATAAAATTAATTTCTTTATTCATTGGTAGATAGGGTACTTATTTTATTTAAAATTAATTTTCAAATTTTGATAAAATGTTATATATTTTTTCTTAAATTATATACGAATTTAACAGTATAATGAGGTTTGTTAGAATTTTATTTTATAAATAATTTAAAATTTAGCTATCATAATAAAATTTTATTTTTTTATTTTTATAAATTCGGTTAAAATGTTATACAAATTAACATATCAATATTTTCATTTTATCATATTATATTAAATTAAACTATCTTTTAAATACACTTAATATAGCAAAAAATTATTACCTTATAAAACAAAAACAACTTAATAATAAATGGGGAATAAAAGTGATGTATTAAAACAACCAAAAGAATACTTAATACGATCAAGTTGACTGCTGTAATAAAGATCTATTCAGTATTAAGTAAAACATAAAGCCCCTAAGTATTATATTTATTTATCAATAAGCTTCTACTTACTCTATGACAGAATTGTGAAATAAGAGTTGTTTATGATCAATTCCCACCTTCATATGGTTCGGGAGGTTTTATAACAGCACAAGGTCGACAGTCAGGAGATGATCCTGGTGGCTTTGTGTTCTTATGGAGGCTCTGTTACTGAATGGACTGGAGTTTTCCCTAGGTAGGGCTTGGGGTTCTTATTCAAGAGTTATATTTCAAAAAAATAGAGTTCGGTATAAATGTGGCGCCTGAAGGATGGATGCTGCTTTTAAACAAGCCTCACGTAAGTTTTTAATATTTTTATTTTCTTTATTAATATATATATATTACATTTATTCATCTTGTATTAAATCGTTATAAGATCCTATTCTTATGTACTGTTCTCGTGACCTTCACATACACCTGCTATTATCATCCTCTTTACCACTCTTGAGCCTATTTTTATGAATTTTTATTAAGGACCCATGGCCATTATTGATTTTATTAGAGTTTGGGACTAGTTTAGTTGAAGACCTATACTCTCCTCCTCTACCCATTGTTTCCATCCTTTTATTTTCTTGTTGCCATTCCGCTTTATTTAATGCATATTTCATGCTTTGTTATGTTTGCTTATTTTTGTTTAACATTGTTTCATTTTGTATGATTTGCATTGAATTTAGAGATCATACGACCTATGTGGAGCAAGATTGTTTTGGAAAAGGATACGATGTTAGCAAGCGAGTTACATGGTCTCAACATAGCCTATCCGAAAATGAGATGCAACCATATACAAAAAGCTAATTTCATCCAAGACGGGTGGCTTACCATACAACCAGAAATGAATTATTAAGCTTATTAATATTTTGTGTTAAGTGTAGTTAGGGCATTGCTTTGTAGTGATCGATTTGTTTTAAACCCTTCAACCAAGTTGAAATAATAATATCGATGATCCAACAATGATCGGAATTAGTAGTTTTAATAGTTGTATTAATCTATTTTTATTTTATTTTTCTAAATTTGGATTAATCATATCCTATGAATGAAACTTTTAGTGACATTAAAGTAAATTTATAAGGTTATGTTTTGGTTTCCTTGAAAATTTTGAGAGGAAAATATAAGAAAAAGAAATTATAGAAGAAAATTAGAGGATAGAAAAAGGGAATAAAAATAAAATTGCTTAGAAAGTCAATAAAATATTTTTATTCATACTTCTCATGTTTTAATGAATTTTTATTTAAATCCTCAGAATATGAAGATTAAATATTTTAAAGTATTAAAATTTCTAAGTAATTCTAATTGTTTATGATTTTCTGTAAAAAAAAGTATTAGAACAATCAAACATAAGAAAATCATTTTCATTAATATTTTTTTCTTTTATCAATACTTTTCGGGAACCAAATGTAGATTAAAATTAATACTAAGAGTTGGTAAGCTCATGTTCCACCTATTATTTTATCATTATTACTTCTTAATTAAAGAAAATGAATTATCTAATTAATTATTGATTGAAAACAAATCATAATTCACTTATAAATAGATGAATTCTAAACCATTTACTACTCATAATATTGAAAGCATTTTTTTATACTCAAAGATAAAAGAGTACATAAAAGGAGAACAAGAAGGTTAAAAATCAGAAGTAAAATTCAATAAAATTTTAGATTTTAAGAATTACAAACCATATTGAAATTAAGGTTACAGATCAACCTATGATTTCTCCTCCAAATCCTAGATATTATTTTTTTAAGGCAAATGCTAAAAAGAAAAGAAGATATTTTATAGAAAAATAATCCATGAAAATTTTGGCCAAGTATTTAAGGAAAATCTATGAATATTTTGGATTATTGCATTTATTATTATGATAATTATGATTCAAGCATGAATATTTAAAAGATATAAATTATGGAAAAGATAGAAAATTACTCTAATTGAGTTTTCTTTCCAAGATTTAGTAAAATTAATAACAGATTTGTGTGGAGATGAGATGATAGAGATCCAAATTCTTCTTTGAATTTAAAATATGGTACAAAAAAAATCCCCTCATGTTTTTTCAAATATCTCATTTACACATTAATTTTTTTTTTCTTTTTTTTGTCTAAAAAGGCCCTTGATATTTATCTCCATATCTCATTTTTGCCATGCTGTGACAAATAGCATTAAAGAGGCCAAACACTGTGAAAGTGTCATGTCAGTGGTTGATGTGGCTAAACATTTTCCCCCCAATTAACATTAAAGTTTGGGGGTTTAATTGTGGAAAAACCCCACTACAATTCCTCAAGCCCTAACAGCAATAAATCAAAAAATTGCAAACGGCCAAAGAAGAATGTGCAAATAAATTTCCTTTTCTAATATATGATACTCCAATGCAAAACTGAATAATATATTCAAAAGAGAAACAAAGGAAAATAAATTTAATGGCAAGTTAGAAAGAAGTATTTGAAGGAAGATTGTGATTAAGAAGAGATTTTTTTTCTAGTCATGTTCAACCCTGCCGGCTGGGAAAACAAATCAAATGAGATGGAAAATTCTAGAAACCCCGATTCTGTACAAATCCGTCAAATCAATTGAATTATTCCAATCTATAGCCTTTGAGCGAGATGTTCCAAACTGATTCAAGAAGAGATTTTTTCTTTCTAGTCTGTTTTCAACCCTGTTTGTTTTCCAAGAAACAAATCGTCACTTCAGGAAAACGAGATGGAAATTATGAAACCCTCAATTCTATACATATCCATAAACCTTATCATAAACCAAAACAACAAAACATCCGCCTCATACTCATTTTTTTTCTCTCTTGCCTACTACGCTATTTTTTTGCGACACCCTTATCCCGAGGGTCCCACGACAACCCGTCAATCTCATGGAAACCTGTACACGGCAATCCCTGACGCCATCATCATGTCCCATTTATCGAGATCCATAATTTAACAAAAAAAATCGGATAGAGTCTCCTCTGTACGGGAAGCTCTATAAAAAAATACAACCTATATAACAATACATCACATGACCCATCCGGGCTCAATATACCACACCAAGTCATTAATGAGTCATAGCGACCACTCGGCCCCATTCAACCATACCCTGAATACTATACATGCAACTATGTAGTGACATGTTTACAAGAGTTCAATTATACACTTTTATACAAAATGATATATTAAAACTGATTGTTCTAATATACATATACAAAATATGGTCTAAAGCCACATTTGGCTTTTCATATAAAAAAGGGCCCCGACGTGCCACCACTCGCACCGACCTTATACCGGGTTGGGGTCCCACGACGAGGTGAGAAAAGCCCAAGAATGATAATCTCCTACATGCTGCTTCCCACCTAAGTGCTCAATGATCAAACAACCAATACACATCCAAGTGAAAATGTCCACAATGAATGTCGGGATGTCATGCGCATGAAATGTCTCATGCCCATCCCGAGTCACCCATTGACTCCCTCACACATGCCTATGCCAAGTGTGACAACCGTCACTGGTGGTACCAATGACACTCATATATCAAGCCCTTACCGACTCACCAGTACCCAATGCAAGCGCCAATGAGCAACTAATCCCGAGTCAATCCCAACTCCTATCACACAACTCTAAGTTTGCGATAACTATGACACCGGTGTCTTTCGGGGCAAATGTAATCCGAATCATGGTCCCCAAGAAGCCCTTTTACACCCATGTTTCAGGCTTTTCACCTGAAGGGGCACCTTCGGCCCCTCAAGCCCGCTCAACACACATGTTATTTATATTTATTTTTATGTTTTAAACCGTGAGACATCTATCGACGTCGTCCAAAGTACAACCTTCACGCCCATTCATATCAATACAATATCACACGATGATGAATACCTATCCATGCACACACACCTCGAATATGTTGATGTCCCTACAGAAGGGCAATGCTACTGTCATCGTGAACCCTCATGTTACATATATGATGCACACTACATGGAACGTTCTAATTAATCGTACTTCATGTCAAGTACCATGCAAAATATATCACAAGCATATAAGTTTCATACATTTCATACCAATCTTTATAGATATCGTAGTATCATGCATATTAGCACTCATCAATACATGAACAAACAAGTAATGTCATATAGCCTTCCTTAGGCTAACTCATGGAAATTCATACCCGCTAATACACAAGCCTTACGCGATGCCATGCAATGGTCATGTCAAAACCCGACTATTCACATCAACACAACCAAATAACCTGCACCAAGACATAGATTTTTAGCAAAGTTGTGGACACCCACTGCCTTCCACAAGAAAATGGAAAGAATCTTGACTCAATGGGCTTTCCATATAGTCTAAGAACACCCCAAATGGAGTTCGAACGCGAAAGATATGGTCATCAAAAAGTTGTAGTAAACAAAAAAGATCAGAAACGACTTGTGTCCCACCCGCACACTTCTTCTGGTACAAACACCCTCAACTTCTCAGCAAGGTTGTGGGATACCACTACCCTACAAAGGAATATGGCTAGGTTCTTGACCTGAAGAGCTTTCATAGAGTCCAAGAACACCAAACGGAGTTCGCACGAAGACGCTATGATCTTTTCATTCAAAACTGGTCGGGCTTTACTCTACTTACACCGGAAATACCAGTGATACCCGATTCAAAGGTCTTAACTATACCTGACACTAGTTCTTTGTACTCATTTTTGAAGATACGGTTCTTAGGTTCTTCTCCAACTAGGAATTACCCAAATCGGATCAACGAAACTCAAGATATGTCCTAAACAATGGACTACTCAGCTTTCAAAAAGAATCCTTAAACTGCTCTGAACATAAATCCCATTCGGAATGCATTTCTGAGTCCAAAGGGGTTGAATTTGGATAGACTTATTTCAAGGAAATATGTTCTCCTATAATATTAGTTTACCCAGAAATTAGAATCACTCAATTCAAATGAGTGATGACCAAGTTGTGGCAAAAATGCAGTCATGGGGTCTCAAAACAGAACAGGAAAACTACCCGAACATAGCTCCACTTTGAATGCATTTCTGAGTCCAAAGGGGTCGGAATTTGGATAGACCTATTTCAAGGAGATATATTCTCCTATAAGTCTAGTTTATCCAAATTAAAATCACCACCTGACGAGGGATGGCCATGTATGTCCAAAACATGTCAGGGTCTTGAGGAAAAAACTAGACAACATTCTCCACTTTCACACACACACACACACATGCCCTTAGATAAAAATTAAACCGAGTAGGATAAAACCATACCTTCAATTAGTGATTCCCAGACACCCTTCTTTTTCTCGCTTCCGTGAAAACCCGAACCTTGACCTGAGAAATCTTGTGATTCCTACCCACGCATAGCTCTTGTCTCAGAGCGTTTTGCAGTGAACTTTTGTCCCGGGCCGAGTTCACAGTAAAACCCCGCGGAAATCACCGGAGAAATGTTGCTTTTCTTTCCTCTCTCTCTCTCTCTCTATCACATTTTTCTTAGACAAAAATGAGATCTTTTGGCATTATAGATATTTTAGACTATTTATAGTATGGACACGTGGCTCACGATCGAGCCTGATGTCACACTTCTTCGGTTTCGTTCTCGCCCCGAAATAATTTATTTTATCCCGGTTTTAGTTTCATCTATCTTAAATGGATATTCTTTAAATATTTGACATTTTCAGGATTTTCTAAAATCTACAAACTCGGGAGTCCACTCGTATCGCCTCGAAATTCATGAAAATCCAAGCTGTGCGCCAATTGATGAAGTCGCCTCGTGTTTAGATTTTGCGGGAACCGATTCAATGGTGAAGTTCGTTTCATCATCAGAGATCTAGAAAGAATTCTAAAAAAATTACCATTTTGCCCTTCATAGCAAAAATTCAAATATCTAGGTTTTTCCCGAGTTTTACAATCTCTCTCCCTTAAAAGAATTTCGTCCTGAAATTCCTACACCTGTGATATGCAATCTGCTACACATATCACGACAGTCGTGAATGCTACCAAATGGTAAGAGCGTGCCTTCATCCTCAAATAAGAAGGGATGGCGGTGCGCATCGGTAATCCTCACGCTCCCCATGTTGTCTCCTCCACTCCTCGATGCCTCCACTGGCACCTTCGCTAGCCTCACAGTCTTAGATTGCATGAAACACAGTCTCGTATCCATGATACGTTGGTCCCTCCTCAGAAGGTCTTATACGTATCCAGCAATAGGCTAAGCTGATCTACTACATAATTAATCTGGAGTGTATTTTAGGAGCATGGAGACATGGAATACGTCATGAACACTTGATAAACTCGGCGGTAGTGCCAACCGGTAAGAAACTATACCCACCCTCTCGAGTACCTCGAAGGCCTAATATATCTCGACGATAACTTTCCCTGCTTGCCAAACCTGACCACTCCTCTCTTGTATACGCAAGAGAGACCGCGTCGCAGCCTCAGAGCTTTAAAAGGTCGTGCAGTAGCGCCAACCTTCTACCGGCTCTGGCGGGTGAGGAAAACGGCTTAGGTATCAAAAGGTGACTCTAATCAACTCCGGACCAATGGTGGAGCTCTCTCCCACCTCCGTCCAACAAACCGAAGATCGACATGGTCTCCCATATAATGCATCATAGGGTGCAATCTGTATACTCGTCTGATAACTGTTGTTATAGGCGAACTCAACCAAAGGTAAATGCTCTTCCCAACTACCCTTGAGATCTAGGTCGCATGCTCATGACATGTACTCTAAAGCTTTGTATGGTCACTCTCACATTGGCCAAATGCAATACGTGAATGAAAGAAGTGCTCATCATCAAGTCCCCATGGCTCTTTGGAAACTCTTCCAAAAGTGAGCCGTAAACTTGGGATCCCGGTCCTATACAATAGACACTGGTACTCCATGTAACTAGACGATCTCGTATGTACAGCTTTCATGAAAATTCCTCGGTGTGAAGGTCATTATACGACCGGAAAATGTGCTGACTTAGTAAGCCGGTCCACTATCACCCACACCGCCTCATGCCTCTACGATGTCTATGGCAAGTGAGTCACAAAATCCATCGTGATATGCTCCCACTTCCACTCTGCTACCTCTAATGGCTGGAGTAGTCCTATTGGCCTCTGATGCTCAGCCTTTATCTGTTGACACGTGAGACATCGTCGCATAAAATCCCCAACGTGTCTCTTCATCCTGCTTTAGTAATACTGGCGACGTAGATTGTGATACAACTTCGTACCACGTGGATGCATTGCAAAACGAGAGCAATGGAACTCCCTGAGGATCTCCTATCTCAGCTCATCAAACAAATCATCAATCCTCGGTAATGGATACCGATTCTTGATCGTAACCACAGTGTATCGTAGTCGATGCTCTGAAGCAAAGGGTCTTATTCTTATTTTTTGCAAACAAAACTAGAGCGCCCCAAGGTGAAGTGCTCGGTCTAATGAAACCCTTGTCCAACAAATCCTGTATCTGGACCTTGAGTTCCTACAACTCAACCGGCACCATCCTATGCGGAGTCATAAAGATGGGCGACGTACTAGGGTGTAACTCAATAATGAAGTCTACATCCCTATGCGGAGGTAATCCCGATAGATCATCCGAAAAAACATCCTCGTACTCACAAACCACCCAAGGTAGACTCAGATCATGTCTCACCTTATCCTCAGGAGGCACCTTCTTGACCCATTAGCGTATCACGTGCCATCTAGAATGTCATTACCACGGCCTGGGGTAAAGCATCATGCTTATTCCCCTCAAACAGAATACAATCACTGTCTTATGTGTAGGTAGTAACCCTCCTACGATCACAATCAATAACGACCCGATGTGCCATCAACCAATCCATGCCGAGAATGACATCAAACTTCCATAGGTCCATAACCCGAAGGTCCACTGTGAGCAGAATCCCTAAGATCTCTAACTCACAATCCCGACATATCTGATCAATCCTCACCCTAATTCTGGGGAGAACTCACATCTGCTTGCGTCTTTCGAGGTCTCAACCTCTAACCCCAGTTATTTCACACACAATGCAACAATGAATGAATGAGATGCACCATAATCAAATAAAACTCTCGCCCATAAATGAAAGAGCAAGAAAGTATCATGTATCACTGACTATTCTGCTATCTCAGTCTGTGGGGTAATGGCATAGACACGCTCTTGAGTCCCTGAGATCCAGGCCTATGGGCCCTGTCCCCATCCTCAACCCATAACTTGGCCTCTACGGCTGCTTATGAAAGCAGAGAAGAGTGCTATACGTACCGAGCCCTAATACTTGTTCACGACCCATAGTGGGGAATAAGCGTGTCAGGTAATCGGTCCCACTGATGATTGTGATTGTGGCATCCCAAAATCCTGGGATCCTTGCCTCTATGTGCAATCCTTTCTCACGTGTCCAGGCTATTGGCAGAATAAATAAAGCATCTACCTTGTCTGGCTCGTGCTTCTACCTTGGCCTTGGCCCTGATAGCCCCGACCCTGACCTTGGCTCTGATAGCCTCGGCCTTATCCCTGTAATCCTAGGGAAACAGAAGTCCTTTGCCACTTTCCCGAACTTGAAGAAGGCTGATCCTCCTTCCTTTTACTAGTACCCGCATCTCGGATATTCTTAGTATCAACTATCTCACTCTTTATGGCCATAACTGTCTCAACCATAGAGTCCATATCCTGCAAGAGAAGTCCCTGATCTTTAATGGACGGAGTCTCGGACCATCCTCAAATCTCCTCACCTTGGCCGGATACGTGGCCACATAGTCATCTAAGCGGGCTGGCTTGGTAAAGCCTAGCCACGTGCTCCTGGAGTACTATCATGTCTCACCGCAAGTCTAGGAACTCGAGGCCTTGACATGCTGGAAAGGCGCTAGAAGAACTTGCTCATAAAGTGCTCTCTAAATCTGCAAGTCATGCACTCCACATTTACGGAGGTCTTCACCCAATCCCACACGTAGTAGAGATTCACCATTTAGCTACCAATGGGTCCCTCCTCTCTTGATAATAGAGGATGATGTGCCCTAAACCTGCGGAGTTGCTCATTCCTCACGACCAGAGCTACACCAGCCTATACAATAGTGGTGGCTGTAGTGCCCATGGTCTCCATAAAAGCCTGTGGGTCAAAAACAGGCGGCGGTGGGCCAGTGCCCCATGGACGACCTCTACGTCCTTGTTTAAGACTAGCCATCTACACCAATCTTAGATTTCTTGTGCCATATGTCATTCGTGATGCATGATGCCAACCACTAATAAATAGTAGTTCCTGAACACCCATGATCATGCTCGCTAACTCTAGTGTTCTTTGTTTTCCATATATATCTAATCATGCATAAATATAGACATAACATCTGACACACATCATGTTATACACCAAAGCACATAAAAACACAATGCATGCGGTGTTCTAATCCTATCCATATTTACTAGGTAATCACAAACATAAACTTCTTCATTTTGTGATGCTCATATCGGACCTATGTGGCCATGGTCTAAACCCATGTCCCTCAAGCCCTAGGTACTCGTGTACCTATGCTTTGATACCAAGCTGTGACACCCCTATCTCGGGGGTCCCGTTGACAATACGTCAACCTACAGAAACCTGTGGATATTGGGTAACTCGACTCCACATCATCATGTCCCATTTATCGGGATCCATAATTTAACAAAAAAATCGGATAGAGTCTCCTCTGTACGGGAAGCTCTATCCAAAATACAACCTATATAACAATACATCACATGATCCATCCAGGCTCAATATACCACACCGAGTCATTCATGAGTCATGGTGACCACTCGGCCCCATTCAACCATACCCTGAATACTATACATGCAACTATGTAGTGATATATTTACAAGAGTTCAATTATACACTCTTATACAAAATGATATATTAAAACTGATAGTTCTAATATACATATACAAATTATGGTCAAAAGCCACATCCAGCTTTCTTCATATGTGCGGTCCCGAATGCGGGTCAACCGCCTGCACTTGACCTATACCTGAAAGGGGGGTCCCACGACGAGGTGAGCAAAGCCCAGTAGTGATAATCTCCTACAAGGGTTACTCCCCACCTAAGTGCTCATACAATGATCAAACCAACCAATACACATCCAAGTGAAAATGTTTATATGAATGTCGTAATATGCATTGCATGGAGATGTCTTCATGCCCATATCGAGTGAAGCCCGCGGCTCCTCACATGCCTATGCCAAGTGTAGCCGTCCTTGGTGGTACCAATGACACACATATATCGGGGCCCTTCTTAGGCTCACGGTACCCAATACAAGTGCCAATGGGCAGCTAATCCAGGAGTCAGTCAGGCTCTATCCACCTGCATTCGAAGTCTATGCTTGATAACCATGGCGTAATGTCTTCTTTGACAGCATTTCGGACCATACCGCGAGGTCTTACACCATGTTCCAGGCTTTTCACATGAGGGGGTTAACGGTCCCCTTCTTGCTCCGCACAACACACATTATTTATATTTATTTATATTTTAAGCGTGAGACATCTATTGGCGTCGTTGAAATGCAGGCTCACTACCCATTCATCAACAACGATGATGAATGCCCATATCCATGCACACACACCCAATATGTTAATGTCCTTGTGCATATGCAATGCTAATATCCTTCTGAATTCTCATGTTACATGTATGATGCACACTATGAACATTCTAATCAATGCATTACTTCATATGAGTACCATGCAACATATATGACATATAGAAGTTCCATACATTTCATGCCAATCTTTATAGATATCGTAGTATCATGCATATTAGCATTCATCAATACATGACTAAATAAGTAATGTCATATAGCCTTCCTTAGGCTAACTCATGGAAATTCATACCCAATACAATAGTCTGCAGCATGCCATGAAATGGTCATGTCAAAACGTATTCTCATCGACCTTAAAATAACACTGCACCAAGACATAGATTTTCAGTAAGGTTGTGGACACCTACTGCCTTCCACAAGAAAATGGAAATAATCTTGACTCAATGGGATTTCCAAATAGTCTAAGAACACCCCAAACGGAGTTCGGATGCGAAAGGTATGGTCGTCCAAAGTTAGAGGCAAACAAAACAGGAAATGAACCTTGTGTCCCACCTGCACACTTGGTACAAACACCAACTTTCAGTAATGTTGTGGATACCAATTATCCTACACAGGAATATGGCTAGGTTCGTGACTCAATGAGCTTTCCATAGAGTCTAAGAACACCCGAAACGGAGTTCAAATGAAGACGTTATGGCCTTTTCATTCAAAACTGGTCAGTTTACTCTGCTTACACTGGAAAAAGTTTGTGATACCCGATTTCAGGGGTCTTAATCCATAATTTGACACTTGTTCTTTGTACTCATTTGAAGATACGGTTCTTATGGTTCTTCTCCAGCTGGAATCACTCAAATCGGATCACCGAAACTCAAGATATGTCCTAAACAACCGAGACTACTCAGTTTTCAAACAGAACCATAAACTGTCTTAACATAGCTCTCCTTTGAATGCATTTCTGAGTCCAAAGGGGTCGGAATTTGGATAGACCTATTTCAAGGAAATATGTTCTCCTATAAAACTAGTTTACCCAAAAATTAGAATCACTCAATTCAGATAAGTGATGGCCAAGTTATGGCCAAAACTCAGTCATAGGGTCTCAAAACATAGCAGGAAAAGCTGCTGAACATAACTCCACTTTGAATGAAACTTGAGTCAAAGGGTCGGAATTTTGATAGACCTATTTCAAGGAGATATGTTCTCCTATAAGTCTAGTTTATCCAGAAATTAAAATCACTCAATTTAGATGAGGGATGGCCATGTTATGGCCAAAACACCGTCACGGGGTCGGAGGAAAAAAACTGGACAACATTCTTCACTTTGACACACACAATGCCCTTAGATAGAAATTAAACCGAGTAGGATAAAAACCCTACCTCAATTAGCATGATTTCCCGAGACACTGCCTTTTTCTCGATTTTCGTGAAAACCCGAACCTTAGACCTTGGCGAAATCTTGTGATTCCAGTACTCACGCGTAGCTCTCGTCGCTGTCATGACTTTGCTCTCGTCTGTCGAGTTCGTATGAAACCATGAAATCGCCCGAGAGAAAGTTTGCTTTTCTTTCCTCTCTCTCTCTACCTCTCTCTCTCTCTCTATCACGTTTTCTCTTAGAAAAAAAATGAGATCTTTGGCATTATAGATATTTTAGGTTGTTATAGTGTGGACACGTGGCTCTGTCGCCCGTGTCACGCCTAACGATTGTTCTTGCCGAAACAATTTATTTCGTGCAGTTTGATTAATCTATCTTAAATGGAAATTCTCTAAATATATGACATTTTTCAAGATATTTCTAAAAATCTCGCTTTCAGGGTGCACTCGAGGCTCGTTGCCTCGAAATTCATGAAAATTTGATTGTCTCGGAATTCAATGAAATTCGAAAGACAATTCCAACGGTGAAGTCCGTTTTGTCATCCGATATCTAGAAAGAATTCCGACAAAATTACCATTTTGCCCTTCCTAGCAAAAATTCAAATTTCTAGGTTTTTCGGGTCTTACATTTTCTAAAAGACAAACATAAGCTGAGAGAGTTGCTTCACCTCTTGGCACTAGATGTAAGCATGGATGAGCTTAGAATAGAGAGTATGGGTAGCGATTTTGGCTCAAATGGCATGAAAACCTCTTCTCCGGAAATTCCTTGAATTTCAGCCACCATGGAAGCATCATCAGAGGACAGCAAATAATTAGGATCTCCTCTCCCTAATTAGGGTTTTTGTCCCCAAAATAAACCCTCCAAAACTTTTAATGATAATTAGGGCAAAATTTTAGCCACATCACTAGCTAACATGGCACTTTCATAGCCAAATTAACGGCGTTTGGCCTCTTTAACACTATCAGTCACGGCAGGGACTAAAGTGAGCTATGGAGATAAAAGTTAGGGGTCTTTTTAGACAAAAAAAAATTAAATAAAAAAAAAGGCATAAATCGGTGGAAAAACACAAAAAGTTTTTTAGCACCTTTTCTCTTTAAAAATAGGTCAAGATAGAAAGGTTTTTAACAAAATATCTCAAGACAAAGGGGCTTTGACATTAATTGGCACAACACCTAATTTGCAGCTGATAGGGTTTGAAAAATGGGCTTGCAGGCCCATTCACCAAGCCAAAAGTGGCGCCTTGACGCAATACCAGGCCCCTTGGTACCGGCCCCAAAGCGAAGGCGAGCGCTAGGTCAAGGGCGATCTCGGATGAATTAGAAGGTCCATATCACACCGTCAGTTGTATTTGTAATACGAGAAAGACCAGAATAACCCCACTAACAAGATATCTGTCTTGATCCAACCAAAATGTATCAATAAGGAAAGGAAAATAATAGCAGTCATTACCGGTTGGATCTCTCCCAAATAAGGAAAGGAAATTATCCCAAATAAGCGACTCTTTCTAAATCCATTACCAAATCCGTCTTGATAAGAAAATCCCATCAAGTAGGAACCAAATCCTGAATTCTGAAGTACAACTAGTTGGACATCTACTATAAATACATGGCCACCCTAGCGGTGAAAGGTACGCACTCTTAGACGCATACTCATATGCAACACATTCGCCCTCTAAGCAGTCTCTTTTCTCTTGTAAAGTGACTTGGCGTCGGAGGCGTACGGGCGGCCCTCGCCGACCCCACTTCTTCCTTGTTTTGCGAGAGGTATGTCAGAGCTGCCCAGTCCAGCGATCTGGCGGTCCTCCCTCGGCCAGAGACAATCGAGCACGCATCCCGACCATGTATCCAGTCGGCCCAGCGGCCAATACGCTCCAGCCCAGTTCGGTTGAAAAAAGGCATCATCAGTTAGCGCCGTGCGGAAGCGAACGGTTCCTATATAAATATAACTGTTTCTCGATTTCTTGATGGTATCGGCCGAACCTGGCGGGAACCTTGTCAGCCAGGATGGGGATCCGCGACTGGCGGATGCGAGACCTCTGGGGCCATTAGAAGCAATGCAAGTCAATAAAGGCGAAGTGGAAACGCCGCTCGTCGATCAACGCCTGATAGAAGAGTTGAACAACACCTAACATATGCAACATCCTGGGAACCACGATAGACCGGGAAGGTCATAACATTCCCCGTGAGGCGACACCGCGATCCACGACATTCCCGGGT
The DNA here is from genome assembly GCA_016808115.1 of Tetrastigma voinierianum. Lineage (NCBI taxonomy): Eukaryota > Viridiplantae > Streptophyta > Magnoliopsida > Vitales > Vitaceae > Tetrastigma > Tetrastigma voinierianum. The sequence continues at coordinate 22,158 of JAEQBH010004116.1, forward strand.
GCGAAGCGAGACGAGAGTCCAGCGAAGCCGTGGTGCGGACCACAATTGGCTGGGAAGGGGGAAAGCGAGCAATGCTCGGGAACATGGCGGGGCGAAGGAGCTATCACCCTCGGCCGGAGCGGAGAAGCGATCATGGGAGGCGGAGGTTTAGAGTCTTTAACAAGGCTCGGCCGTGTGAAGGAGGTGGTTAAAGGGCGCCCCGGATACTATGGACTTAATTACGACCAAACGAATGCCACTTCACAGCCGAGGTGCTCGCTACCCGCTAGTGAAATTGGAGATGCCACGAGTGGAAGTACGATGGAATCAAAGATCCCGTCGACCACCTCAATACTTACAAAAATCAGATAGAGTTACATGGGTATCAGGACCCTGTGTGATGTAGGGCTTTCGCTACCACACTCAAAGGCCCAGCCTTGGCCTGGTTTAATAGAATTCCACCTTCATCAATCTCTTTACATTGAGAGAACTATCCATTCGTTTCGTCTCAGCTACATCGAGACCGGGACGATGCGGCCAGTTACCATCTATTGACCGTCAAGCAGGCTGTAAAAGAGAGTGTGAAGTCTCTACGTGCAAGATTAAGCGCCGAGGTCCACAGTAGACATACCAGATGAAAAATTCGTAATCATTGCATTCATTCTTTGCCAGTTTAGTGCGATCGAGATCGATGTTTCATCTCAAAGAACCCTCAAGAAATAAAACATGTGAGGTGCTCGCAAAAGCGAGAGAAGTATATAAACGGCCCGAAGAAGCCCTCATATCGAAGGAAGCTCCTCCGCCCATAAAGAGAAAATTAGAGACGAGATAAGCGACGGGAAGACGAAGCCACAGTAAGACAAAGCATTCATGAAACATCCCGAAAGATGGGAGCTTGATCCCCAAAAGGCATGAAACCCTCGGGGGGATCGTGCGGGTCCGCAATTCTAAAGGCGACGGCGTTATTAGCCTCGGCGGTTCCTCCCTAGCGTCTCGATGTCGCGGGTCTGCATGAAGTGCGGAACGGCGGTTCTGAGGTGACTTCAGAATGATGGATCCGCCCTGAGGGACAACACCCGAAGTATTGCAAGTTCCATAGGGACTATGGACATCGCATGGACAACTGTATACATCTAAAGAGAGAAATAGAATTTAATACGGCGCGGATACCTCCGGCGTTTCATATCTCGGTCGAGGCCCGAGAATCGAGGCCCGAATCAAACCCGGCGAGGCCCAACTCGACAGCGTCGCCTCGCGAGACTGACGACTTACCAGCCCAACATGGAGAAATCCATGTGATCTCGGGAGGATTAGCGGAGGAGAGTCTAGTTCGGCTCGGAAGGCCCTCTAGCGACATCGGGACGAGCGGAAATAGGGGAAATACAAGAGGTATCCCATTTGCCCGCGACTCGACATGTCATCACATTCTCGACTCGGATGCGGAGGATGTCAACACCCTATGGCGACCCATTGGTAGTTGTGCAATTGTGGCCAACAGGCTCCGTTCATTGGGTTAGTTGATAACGGGAGTTCGGCTGACATCATCTTCGCGTCAGCCTTCGATAAAATGGGCATTGGGAGAGAAAAACTAGAGCCCATCAACACACATCTGCGAGGATTTTCTGGGGAAAAGGTGTTACCTTTGGGCTCAATCCAACTAATTTTCGCCCCTTGGAGAGCCTTGCGAGCGGCGACAGCGGCAGATTCCTCATTGTAGGCCCCGTGACTTATAATATGTTGTTAGGGCCTCCTCCGCGCGGTAAAGCCATCGCCGTACCACGTGATAATCAAGTTCCCCAGCCATACGGGTAGTGATGATTCCGGGGAGATCAGCGGTAAGCCCGAGGAATGCTCTGCGGCCTCCATGGCGAAGCGGTGTTAAGCGTGAATGTGGGCGAGCTTGACATGCGTGGCCAGGTGCCCACCCGACCGAGCCTTGAATAAGCGGAACGGTGTCATTTGGATGTGACCGGGAACATCTACTTTATGTCGGCTCCCAGGCGAAAGATCTCCAGCCTCCTTACTTAGTTTTGAGACAAAATAGAGCGATCTTCGCATGGAAACGGCGGACATGGGAGGAATTGATGAGTACCTGGTAGTGTTTGCTCATTTGAACACCAGCCCGCATCCTTCAAACCGGTCAAGCAAAGCGAAGGGAGCCGCGCTGAAAATGAAAAGCCATCAACGAGGAGTCGGCAAGCTCACTCCCAGCGGGAGCGATAAGGAGGTGGAGTATCTGAGTGGTTAGCCCGGCTTCGTGCCAGTAAGCAAATGGCAAGTGGCGACTCACGTATCGGCTTCCGCAGACATAAACAAAGCATGCCCAAGGGCTGACTTCCCTTTCTTAGAGGATCGACCTCATCGTGGACGCCATCGCTGGCTATGAACTTCGAGTTTATGGATGCAGCACCGTTGCAACCATATCGGTATGGACCAAACGACCCGAAAAGACCTCGTTCGATCGCGACGCGGGAACCTATTGTTATCGGGTGATGCCGTTTGGACTCAAGAACGCGGGAGCACTGGAGGTTGGTGAAGCCGGATGTTCGAGAGCGGATAGGGCGCAATTATGGAGGTATGCATAGGCGACATCTTTGAGTAAAATCCACCCGGCCGACCTTCACATCGCTCATCTCTCCGAAGCGTTCCAAATCCTAAGAAGTTACAACATGAAGCTAAATCCAGCCAAGTGTGCCTTCGGCGTGTCAGCCGGAAAATTCCTGGGTTTCATAGTAAACCACCGGGGAATTGAGGCAAATCCAGACAAGATAAAGGCGGTGCTCGACATGCCGCCACCCTCTGGTATAAAGGAAGTACAGCGCCTGACAGGAAGGATTGCGGCTTTAAGCCGGTTCGTATCCAGGGCAAGTGATAAATGCCAGCCTTTCTTCCAAGTTCTGAAGAAAGCCTTTCGATGGGATACAAAGTGTGAAGAAGCATTTCGGCTTTGAGAAACATACAAGTTCCCTCCCGTTCTAGTAAGTCCTAACTCGAAGGGGAGCTCCTTACTCTATACTTAGCCGTGTCGGACTTTTCTTGTGTCTCGTCGAGAGATAAAGAAGCGAGTTCGGCACCAGTTTACTATTGCGGTAGAGCTGGGGAATGGAGGAGGTGCAAGAATGGAAAAGTTAATTTTGGCTCTAGTAACCGTAGCTCGGAAGCTCCGCCCATATTTCCAGGCTCATACCATAGAAGTTCCAACGGAATACCCGATGAAACAAGTGTTGCATAAACCAGAGACCTCCGGAAGACTGATGAAGTGGGCCATAGAGTACACGGCGAGTTCGATGTTAGATACGGGCGCAATAAAGGGCAAGTCTTGGCCGACTTCATCATGGAGTTTACATCAGCGGAACCCGCTAAGGATGCCTAAGCAACTGACCTCTCCACTTGGAAACTCTCTGTAGATGGAGCTTGAGAGGCAGCGCAGAAGTGGAATGAGGTCTTATCTAACTTCCCGAAGGAATAGACATTAGTACGCACTCGATTTGGATTCCATGCTTCCAACAAACGAGCTAGGGTATGGGGCCGTCATAGCGAGCCTCAACCTCACCCACATTCAGTAGAAGTCGACCGGCTAGGAGGTCTCTGAGTGACTCAATTTGGTGGTCGGACAAATAGAAGATACCTCACAGGCCCGAAAAGTGAAAGGATGATTCTATACCTCCAAAAAGTTTGTGACATATTAAAAAAGTTCGTGTTGGTTCAGGTCAAGCATGTCCCCCCCGGAGCGAGAGGGCTTCCGGCGGAACACGCAAAGCTAGCCTTGCCTCACGGAAGACCTCGTAGTCGACACCTATCAAATACCTGGCGGAACCCTCAATCGATCTCTATGGCGAAGTGGTTGCCCAGGTCGGGTCCAAACCGACTTGGATGGAGCCCATTTGGGATTATATTATAGACGGAAGCCTACTAGACGACCCGAAAGAAGTGGCTAAAATAAGGGCGAGGTCTGCCAGGTTTACCAATCACAAGGGAAGCCTCTACAAGTGAGGATTTTTCACACCTTTCCTTAAATGCATCAGGAGAAGATACCGAGTACGTGCTGAGAGAAGTACACGAGGGCATATGTGATGAGTGCCTAAAACACTCATATTATACTCGCGTCAGTCTACATTTTCCTGTTTATTTTAGAGTAATTTTATAGTTTTGTGACTAGAATGCGAGTTGATGTCTTTTGTGAATACGAGGGCATTGGGGTGAAAGAAGCGACGAAGCGGTCTGGAGCAAGTAGAGACAGCGATGAAATTGCACGTCACGTCGCGACGTCCCCACGTCGTGACGTCCTCACGTCGTGACACCACCACGTCGCGACGTCAGCTCGAAAATCTGCTCTCATCATTAAAAGCAAATTAGGGTTCAGAAATCGAGGGAGATCGGGAGGCACACGAGAGACGAGGCACGGGTTTCGAAGCGAGTGACAACGACCCGAGAAGTGCCGGGAGTGTAACGATTTTATTTTTCGTATATTTTTGGATCTTAGAACAATGTTTTCCTTATTAAACACTTTCATCCTTTCTTTCATTATGTTCTAGATCTCTTTCTAGGGTTACATCAAACCACAGTCAATGGATTAAAGTTTGAACTTTCATGTTATTCGATTGTTATTAATTTGTCCTTATCTACTCTGCTCACAATATTTCAATTATATGATAACATCAGGCCAATGTTAGCATAAGCACCTTTGGAATCAGAGATTCGAGAGATGAGGGTGATGGGGATCTGGGTAGAGTAGCCTTTTAGTCGGTCGGTTAATAGAATGTTAGAGACACGAAGGTGGTATCTGGGGTTAGAAACGTTTAAGCGTTTGAGTCAGAGTCGAGATAGAAGATATACTCGATTCTATTCACGAATGGCGGATATATACCTCGAGAGAGGATATCTAGTAAACAAGATCACCTCGCCAATTGACATATATTACACAAATATATTAAGTAACACTATCTTGGAAAGTAATCCATTGAGCATTGATGAGGGCGATTATTACAGCGCCAACACCATTAAATCACTAGAATGCTTAGTTATAGTTTCCTTATTTGATTTTTATCCTAAAATCCTTTATTTAGATATTATGCAGCGAGAACCTACGTATTCAATTTACCTTTCCACGTGGATCGATATCCGTACTTTAAGTACAACATATTACTTGAGACTCTGCAGCGTGCACTTAACGCTTAGGCATTCATTTTATACAGCGTTTCGGCTGTCAAGTTTTTGGCGCCGTTCTTGCAGAAGGTTTAAATTGATATGAGAAGTGAGCACATAGATAATATTACGAGATTTTCTTTACTTTTGTTATTTTTTTACAGAGTGCGTGGTGGGTTTGTGGTTGTGTGTTATTGCGATCTGGGTTTCGTGGTGTCTGCGACTGACAAAACGAATTAATCAACACTTGTGTGATCTGAGCCGGAGAGACTTACGCGCAGTTGCGTAGGAAACGAGCGAGCGGTAGAACTTCAATAGTCATGGAAAACAGCGAAGAACGAATTTTGGCGTTAGACAAGCAGACCCGCAGAAGCGAAATAGAATCAAGCGCCCGGGCCATTTATACAACAGAGCGATCCTTACATGCTATTAGATGGGTTGTTTACCACCAGCGATTGTTGAACGGCGATCAGGTGACCCGCAGATTCAAGCAAACAATTTTGAATTGGTGGTCACGATCTGAGATCTTGGAGACATGTTGTTCATGGTACCCATGAGAATCGAACATGCATTTTGACTAACTTCCTCGAAGTTTGCGATACCATCAAGTATAACGGAGTCAGAAAAGCCACTAAGACTACGGTTATTCCCTTTCCTAGGATAGAGCCAAGCATTGGCTAACGATCGGCTCACGAGATTCCATTGCTACATGGGCAATTGGTACAAAAGTTTTTGACCCGAGTTCTTTCCGCAACCGAAGGTGCACAACGTGCGAGATCGATACGTTCGGTTAACTAGAGGAGAACACGGCGGAGGCATGGGACGGGTTCATGGATATTGTAGTGTCCTCACTGCAGGCTAGCCCGGATAGGATCGCGAGTCCGCACCTTCCTGATGGTGCGAGAAATCTGGCGATGATGATAGATGCCTCGATTTGGAGGATCATTGATGAAGAAAACCACGAGACCCGGGCGTATGAGATGGAAGATCTTTGCAGCCAACACTAATCGATGGCCTAGAGAAGAGCTACACCCATTAAACACGGTGGGTAGCACGAACAATGGTCTCAACAATCCCGGTAAATCATGTGACTCGGTGACCTCATGACTAAATAGGCGAGGAGCAGCGCCATGCCATTCGAGACCACTCCATGGGAGTTGTGTGGTGCAGCGGAGGCGACATAGTAGTGTGGAATGTCGGTCAAATCCTTCGATTGGAGCAAGCCCGGTGTGTCCGGGTTCGGTCGAATCAACCAGCGGCAAGAGGGCCGTATGGAAACAATTCTGAGAATCGAGAATCGGGGACAAGGATGAAGTAACAATCGAACCGAATAATCAAAACAACGAGGTATGGTGGCGAAGCAATCGAGCGATGCATATTCGAGCGAGGAGCTAATGAACCACCTCTGAAAAGAAGAGTGGATTTAGAGCAAGCTCTGCACTGAATGTGCGTCTCATTCGCGTTCATGAATGAAATTTAAGGCGAACTATCGGCGACAATCAACCCGGTTAAAGCATTAAGCGGCACGGCCTAAGGAGTTTGGGCACAAATGGGCCCCGAATGGCAAGCTTACTTCTGAGAAGGCAACGAGGTTCACTACCAGAAGCAATTGAGAGAGGCAAGCCCTAGAGGAGAAGGGAAAGAATCTTTGAAGGCCATCCTACAGGAGTGGAAGAGAATTGGAAAACTTGGGGCCACAACCCGGTGTCACGAGAACTAGAAATGGGTGATAAAAGCACCTCAAGGTGGAATAGGTGACATTGAAAGATGGATAGATCAAGTCATCGTGAGAGGAACAACGAAACGAGGCAAAAGCAGATGGAACTGTCATACCAATCCAGAGTACCCTCGGAGGTTGAAGAAGGTAAATTGGAGAAGCCGGTTCGCAAAAGTTTCTTGACATCTTGAGAAACTACATATTAATATACCATTTTGGAAGCATTAGAATATGCCAGGTTATGTGAAATTCATGAAAAGATCTTGGCAAGTAAGAAGAAATTGGAAGAGTATGGGACCATTGCCTTAGCCCGGGGAATGCGGTGCCATCTGCGAAAGAAACTTCGAGAACTTCAGGATCAGGGTAAATTTGCTATCTTGGATTCTCTATAGGGAATCGGTGTCGGAGAAGCCTTATGTGACTTGGGAAGCGAGCATCGACTTGATGCCACTCTCGTGTTTAAAGGCTAAAATTGGGAGAACAGAAATCAACCTGTCAGTCTACAACTTGCGAGGATAGGTCATACCAACACCCTCGGTATAGTCGAAGAATAACAAGTAAAAGTTGGTAAATTCGTCCTTCGATGGAGCTTTGTCGTTACGGACATGGAAGAAGGCGACTCGGTCCCCATCATACTTGGTAGACCTTTCTAGCCAGGAAAAGCTCAAATCAATGTCGAGCGAACTCAAGCGAGTCCAAGGAGAGCAGAGATCACTTTCCATGTCTTCCAACCCACGAAGCCGAGATGGCGGTCAAATGAGGCCATCTCATGACTTAATTTACGAGAGAGTTTGCGAGGCGATGCGAAAAACTTCGAGGGGATAAGCCTATGGCGCACGAAAGACACGAGGAAGGGCAAAGGGTGTGAAACGAAGAATATTTCATCCACCTTGAACATAGATTGTGAGCATTATAGAGGATATAAGCATTTGATTCCTTCATTCATGAGCACATTGAGTTTTCGAGGTCGATCGAGGCTAACGACATTAAACATAGCGCTTCTTGGAGAGCAGCGGTTTCTAAAACTTTGTTTTAAGTTTAAGTTCTCTTGTTGTTTTCGAAATTTTTCGATTTCTAATTTGCATTCGCGTCGGTGTTTACGCTGTTGGTTTAATTTTCAGGAGCCGGCAGTGTAGGTACGAGGCTTGCAGAGTGTTCAAAGTCCAAAAGGGAAGTTTACAAGTGGAGAGTTCTCGAAAAATTGGGGTGTGAGTAGATAAAATCTCTTGGGAGCCCTTCTCTGCCACGTCGCGACGTGAGATTTCACGTCGCGACGTCATTTTTGAAGCCCTGTCACGTCGCGACGTGGATTCTCACGTCGCGACGTCATTTTTGAAGCCCTCTGTCACGTCGCGACGTGGATTCTCACGTCGCGACGTCATTTTGAAAGCTCTACGCCCGCGTCGGCGTGGAATTCTCCCGCGTCAGCGGCGTCATTTGGTCATTTACTGCGCCCGCGTCGCGGCGCGTGGTCCGCGCGTCGCGGCGTCATTTGGTCTTGTCCTGCGCCCTGTCGCGGCGTGAACGCCGCGTCGCGGCGTGGCCTGTTTAGCCCGAATGGTTCACTTTCCACCTTCACCGTACGACTCTTTACTCTGAAATCCTAGCGCCTCTGCATCCCAGCCTTCACCGGACCTGTCGGAGCTCTCATCACACTGGTCGGAGACCACCTCCTTTGCTTTCGTAGACCATTGTAAGTCTGCCCTCGTTAATTCGGTTTGGGTCATAGTGGCATCCCCACCAGCATTGTGCCCAGATTCTATTAGTCTGGAGTAGTTTAGGGTTCATTGTTGCTTCCGCGTAGTCTAGAATTGTAGGCCCTCATTTTGGGTCGGCCTAGGTTCCTTAGGATCTCTGAGTCGCATTTAGGTTTTGTGGAATCCTTAGATAGTTATTAGTTGTTTTGTGGTGCACATTAGGTGTTTGATTTTTTTCTTCTTTGTCTAGGTTAGTATGTCGGGCAAGAGGCAGAAGTTGCCTGCCAAGCGGAGTCGGCCCAGCGAGGACCCGACTCCCACGTTCGATGCCTCGAGGTTTGTAAATGCGAGTGTCGCCGATCGGTTTGGCATCATTGCAAAATGGATTTCAGCCGTCAAGGAGAGGGGTTTCATCACCTGACGATTTCTTCATAAGACAATTGCGAATAAGGATGGCGTGCTATACCAGCCCCTCGTCCGGCGTGATGGCGTAGTGCGCGGTACACGCCCGACCTCGCCTCCCGTGTCCTCAAGGTCGGGGTGCGAGGTGTGATGATCGACCGGTGCGGTCGATCAATAGTATGGCACAGAACATGTCCCACGGGTTTCCTTTGATCAGCTCCGCTTGAGCATCCGACTACCATGAGTCATTCGTATTGACCAAGGCCAGGGTGATGGAGGATCAACGGTGCGGGCCATGCGGTCGATTTCAAGGCGAGCATTTGGCTACATTCCCGAAGGTTTGGCACCATTTCATCACCGGCGTCTTATCCAGACGGCGAATGTGTGTGGTGACCGCCCAACGTTCCTGCAACCGCCATTATCAAGATATACCATTCGATGTAGGGCAAGTTATAGAGGGATGCGATCCTCCTGACAGAATGCGAAAATAGACTGGGACACCGCACCACGATGTTGGCTTGTGCAAACAAGCGGGGTATACTGGGCGACAACGACACTTGGCTCCACCCTATAAAAGCCATATCTGTCAAGCGGGATACACGGGTGTCCACGCGGCACACGAGGACCTACGATTCAAGGTCCACGCGAGCCCACCGGACGAGGACGAGCTTTATGAGTATCGGGCTCGTTATGGATCCCTGGGCGATCCCCGGGGAGACCTTGGCCAGTCCTCGTCCCAGCCACCTCCACCACCATCCCGACCACCCCTCCACCACCTCCCAGGCCGGCCGGGGCGGCCACTCCTCCTAGTCCTTCACCAGATCTTGAGGACCCGGTGCTCGCGCTCACTGAGCGTTTTGACGCCTTCTGGGATGAGACCCAGGAGCACCGAGTCCTCGTTACCCAGGACATGGAGGCGTTGCGTGCTGATATGCGGACAGTCCTGGCCAATCAGGCCATCATCCTCGGCCGGCGACAATCTTATCTGCGAGCCGGCTCGCCCGACTCTTGGCTTTTCACCGACCTCCACCACCTCTACCGCGGTGATGACCGGGGGAGTTCCGCTTCCCTCTATGTTTTTGTCTTACGGTGGGACCAGCGGATGTTTTGTTGGGGGAGGGATTTGGTGATCGGATACCGCATGTTTTGTTTATTGTGTTTTGGTTTTATTGAGATTAGTATTTTAGTGTGTTCGGCATATTAGTGTGTTTTGTTTCGGTTTATTTTTACATCGCACTTTCATTTCATTAGTCATGTGTTAGTTGTTTGATTATATTTTAGGACATTCTTGCTTGTAGGGAATTGCATACATGAGTGCCATGTTGAAAATCGAGGTTCAATTTTGGATCGAGCTCACTATAACCTGTTCAATTTGCATACATTTGCTCGATGCTCAGAATTGTATGAATAGCTGAAAAGGGCTAGTAATCAATCCCAGTCAAGAAACCGCCTCAAAACCCTATCACACCCACACACTAGTGACTTTCGTGCAGGGCGCATACAAGTGCCGAACTAACTACTAAAGTTCGATCAACCTAGGAGATTCGAACCATTCAAGGATGTGGGACACCTAATCAAAAGAGGATTACATCGAGCCCCAACCAAAAAGAGAAAATACAAAAACAATAGAAAAAAAAAAAAAGAGAAAAAGAAAAAGAAACATGACAAAAATAGGTATATGCATAGGAATGTTCGATCATCCAATCTAATCCCTACGCTCCGAGGCCTATCAAAGCTTCCAATGCCCTGGCAGCCAACCCGGTCGAGTCATTGACTCCCCCACCGCCCGCACGGGACAAGATGGATCATTCACGCAACCTAGACCTTGAGCTTCCTGGTTGAGTGTTCTGGGTGGTTTGAAGGAATTGAATGCATGGTGCCCTTAACCAACCTGTGGGGAGTCACCAACGTGATCCCCATGTAGAACACCTCCGACCAAAAACTTCTCGCACTCAGCCCCCATTGTGTTTCTTCTTAGGCACACAGGAACTCTCTAGCATGAGAACATGAATAAATGGGGTGTGTTCCTTTATCCTTTCCTCCTAGTTAGCTTCTTCCTAATAGGCAGCCAGCTTAAGCTCGGGGGTATTTAACTCAGGCATATATACTGGAAGTCACTCTATTATGCATTACAGGGATTTTGGGAAAGGTCGTTTGAACACCATGTGGATTGATGCACTAGTCGCCCACCTATCTCACTCAAGCCACCGAAAGTCAAATATCTCAGATGCCTTTATCGAACATTGAGAAACAAAGGTATGTGAAACGTCACCAAATTGATCCTCTATTTTCAAAGATGTGCATTACATCGTATTAGTGGAGTTACATTTATGTCAGGTGTGTCCCGTCTAGGCTGTCCGCCTCTGCTTTCTTGAGGACAAGCAAGAAACTAAGTTTGCAGGATGAGTGCCTTCAAAACACTCATATTATACTCGCCGCCTACATTTCGCATTTTAGAGTAATTTTATAGTTTTTGTGACTAGAATGAACGATGTCTTTTGTGAATGCAGAGCATCGGGTGAAAAGAGCAAAGAATCTAGGAAGCGCATTTTGGAGCAAATGGAACAAGGCGATGAAGTACTGGCCACGCCGCTACGCCCCATCGCCGTGACGTCGCCCTCACGCCGTGTGACACCACCACGCGCTTTCGCACGCCAAAATCGCCTCATCATTAAAAGCAAATTAGTGGTTCGTAAATTCCGAGAGGAGAGGATCGGCGCACACACGAACAGAGGCAATGTGTTTCGGGAGCGTGGAGTGACACCGACTTTGAGGAAGTGCTCCTAGAATTGTAAATCGATTTTCATTTTTCGAGATATTTTTGATCTTAGAACAATGTTTTTCCTTAGTTAAAACACTTTCTCTCTCTATCCTTTCTTTCATTATGTTCTAGATCTCTTTCTAGGGTTACATCAAACCCTGTCACATACAATGGATTAAAGTTTGAACTTTCATGTTATTCAATTGTTATTAATTTGTCATATCTACTCTATACCTGTATTTCAATTATATGATAACATCCGGCCAATGTTAGCATAAGCACACTGGAGATCCGAGATTCGAGAGATGAGGGTATCATTCAGATCCGGCAGAGTAGCCTTTAGTCGATCGTGCTTAATAGAGATATTCCGAACCCCAAGTGGTATCTCGAAGTTAGAACATTTAAGCACTCTAAGGTCTAGGAAATGCAGATAGAAAGATATACCCCATTCTATTCACGAGATAGGCTGACATACTCTCGAGAGAGGATATCTCAAAACAAGATCACCTCGCCAATTGGGACATATATTACAAATATATATATAATACTTATCTTTTAGAGAAAGTAATCCATTGAACTGATAGGGGGCGATTTAACCTTGTGCGCCAACAATTATTAATTCACTAGAATCAATAACTTAGTTATAGTTTCTTTTATTTGATTTTTATCCTAAAACTTTATTTAGATATCGTCTGAAAGCGTAACCTCCGTATTCAATTTCAGTTTTCCTGATCTGAAGATTCAATTTCGCAAGTAAAATATATTATTTGCCACATGCAAATTTGCAGATTTTTGTAAGCCTATTTGGCAAAGACTACAAAGCAATCTGGCTCATGAGAAAGTAGAGAACATATGGATCTCAGTCTCCGAAAGACATGCAGAGAAGTCTCGAGGCGTGGACATCTCGCCTGCAAGGTAATCATAAAAGATGTAACTCGCACTAATGGCAGGTGTGGAATTGAACAAAATGGGAGTACTGGATATGTCTCCACGCCCATCAAGAACTCCTTAACGTCGATCACAAGCCTCCTCCTCCTCCTCCTCCCGGCCTTTCCAACAAAGGTTTGGACATATCGACCCCGCCCATTGGTAAGGTGCAAATTCATAATCGTCAGCAGCGATTACTCACCAGCGGGCGAAGCCACAGCCTCTTTAGCCATACCATGCAGAGCGTAAGATACGCACCTTGTGTGGCGAGCCATCATATGTGTTCGTATCCCAAAGGCCCCGGTATCGATGAACGGAAACACCCGACAATGCCACCCGTAGATTTCGTGTCGAATGCCTCGACTCATTAAAAATTATTACTCATCTCCAAAGACACCGCGAATCCGAATCCGGACAGTCAAGCTTCACTCATCAACCCTTAAAGCGCCTTGAAACCAAATTGAAGATCTTAAAGGAAATTGGTAATACCGAGGTACTATGGGCCTGGCAGGACGACACGTAAGTCGCAACCCGGAAACCCCATTTGCCCTAGCCTCGGGGCACTCAAACAAGAGCCCCCGCCGATAAATGAACAATAATAAAGTCTCCTATATCGAAAGCATATAGCACGGTGGAACACAATGACGAGGTCTTTGAAGGCTAACTTAGAACTCGATGAAAAGCGAACAAGTTCCAGTAAGTGCAGAGCAGAGGATTATCAAAGGAAGACATCAAGGTACTATAATAAAAAGTCAAAACCCGTGAGCTATATGCCGTGATTTAGTCTTGCCCGGGAAGAACCCAAGATGGAAAACTCGGGCCCCAATCGGGAAGGTCCTTACATCATATCTGTAGTCACGCCGCAATTATGAGCTCTGCATGCAGGAAGGTACCTTAAGCACATACATGGAATGCTGAATATCTGCCGTTTACCGCAGACATCGGTTTGTAATATACATATATTAAATAGAGCCTATCGATTCTTATGTAACGAAGTGAGCTGCTCACCGGTTATTTAGCTAGACATCTCAACAGCTTTCCGATATATAAGACACAAAATACACAATGAGAAAGTTCATAGACATAAAGTCACTTTATTCCAATTCCACATATCTGATACAATTAGTAATGTCATCGATTACACCGCATGCGCCTCCTTTAAAAAAAAAGGAGGGCAAAGGAGAGAAAGAGAGAATGAAAAGAAGGAGAGAAGAAAGAAAGAAGTGGAAAAGAGAGAAGAAGAAAATGGATGGAAGGAGTTTGTAAAAACAAAAAGGAGAATGAGATGTGGAAGAAAAAGATGAAAAAGAAGGAGAAGGAGAAAGGAGGAAGGAAGAGAAAGAAGACCAGTAGAATGGTGAGAAGGCGACGCAAGAAATGCATCGTCTCTTCGACGCATTCCTAGCACCTGAGCTAGAATAACATGACCCCATAAAGGGGAGACCAGTGAAACACAACTCCCATGTAGAAAGAACAAAGCAGAGCCGATCCCAACCCTTTCGTAAGGGGATCCTCAAATCAAGACTTACAATTCGCACTTCGACGATTCATCTCACCCGCATTCCTGCACGCACTGCAGAAAGCAAAATATACAGCATAAGCCCCACAAAGAATGAAGGCAAGGCCGCCATTTATAAGAAGGGGCCAGCACTCAAAGTCACCCCCGACGCCCAAATTCTCCATCAATCCGCGATTAAAGACGCTCGCATCTTCCAAGAAAATCGGGTCAATGGCTTATCGCAGCTAGCTCACATCCAAATAGTCTGTGTAGCCACTGAGCCCAAAGAGCTCACTTTGACGAGTCGATCCACTTTCAAACACAGCCACGCCGCCCTCGTGAGTCGTACCTCACCAAAGACACATACTCTCTGCTACATCGCACCTCCTACTGGGAACAACGCCACCAAGGCGACAACAGAGGCCTGGGCAAGAGCCTCACCCTTCTTTGACAGCTCATCTACCCAAGACAGCCACCGCCAGAGTCGACCAGCCTCAGCCAAGACGCCACTCCTGGGCCACATCGCCACCGCCGAACGCGCCACCACAGGCCACTGCCAGAGCCCACAGCCTCACACCACCCTCGACAGCCCATCCACTCGCACAGCCACGCCCACCGTGAGCCTCTCTCGACCACCAGCCATACTGCCACCGACCACACATCACACCGGGCCTGAATCCACCACAAGGCCACAGCCACAGGAGCCCACAGGCAGAGAGCTCACTTGACGAGCCCACCTACCCGCACAAAGCCACGCCGGCCGGGCCCTCCGACCAAACAAAGCCACATCGTCACCTCCTGGCCATCGCCACCTTCCCTACCGGAACGCCACCAAGGCCACAAACGCCAGGAGCTCAGCAGAGCTTCACTTTGACACGAGCTCCTTCCAAGCGCCATGGACTAGTCGCCCAACCCGTTCGTACGACAGCTCCAAGCAGTCATTACGGACGAAGCCTCGCCCAACCGTTCGCACTGACGAGCTCTTCCTGCCAGCTCACACATGACGGCAGCCCCGCCTACCGCCGCACCGACGCAGCTCTTCCCGCCAGCTCACATGGACGAGCTTTCTACCCAACCGTCTCAGACACGCAGCCCGCCCCAACAATCTACACCGACGCAGCTCAACGATTCTACGCAGTCAAGGCGACGGCAGTTAGCTCGGCCCGCGACTGGGCCCAACCGAGCCCACCAACTCAAATCGACGAGCTCTACCAGCGGCCAGGTCTGCGTAACCTAAGGAACTGCTCAACTCATGCACCGCCCAATGGAGATCACCCGCCCGTCGACGAGCTCGCCCAAAAGTAGGTCAGTGCAACCGGCACCGCTCAACTCATGCAAATCACCGATGCAGATCACCCGCCCGCCGACGGTGGTGGCGCAGGTGCAGCGCCCGCCAAAGCAGTCAGCGCAAACCTAAGGAACTGCTCAACTCATGCAATCAAATACGCGTAGCGGCGGAGATCACCGCCGTTGACAGCCTTCTTATAGCTCAAAATCGCTTCAAAGACATGCAAGATACTAACGAAGACCAAAGCCATTACTCCGCCATACAGCGTTCGAGAAGCCACGAATCTGGCCCACCGTTCAAATTAGCCTCACGGCTTCAGCCGACACGCTTTGACGAGCGACCAAGCCAACTCACCCCCTCACCCGGGGCTGTCATACACCATATGCCAGGTGTGTGGAAGAAAAGCTAAAAATACTGTGCAAACGAGAACGTTACAGACGATAAAAAAAAAAAAAAATGAATAATATTTATTAAAAGGAGATGAGAGGTGTCTCAAATCTCAGCTCCAGTACAGGTGCAGTAAGGCGAAAAGAAAATATGTTCATATCGCAAGCAATGAGTGCAAACCTAAAGGCCGCAGACAGGGATAAACAAACGATGACGAGGGGAATGGGTTTTAGCAAGAGTATCCTGCCTTCAGAATAAATTTGCAGAGAAAGACTCCTCCGCTCTCGTCACTGGGAGGTCGGCTGAAGTCCAAGTCCAGACGCAATCCGCCCTTCACGGTGCGCGCGAGCCACCCAGAGGCTCCACAGCACCGGCTTGGTTCCTCAACTGCCAATAACATCATCCAAGCAACCAAGGATATTTGTCAGAAGATCCCGTCGCGCAATCCGGCGACACTCCCATCCACCGCTCAGCCGACCTTTACAGCCGAGGCCTCACGACAGCCGCCCCAGCGCCGCCCGGCCCTGAGGCCCCGCCCACGGCCACCCGCTTAGCCGCGCTACTTTATCACACACAGACGCCATTAGCCGCAGACAAAGCACCCTTGAGACTCTCTAGCCGCCCGGATGTGACAAGCCCATCTCCAACTGCCCTAAGCTCGGGGGACCGGGAGGACCGCAGCCTATCCCCGGCCCTGACGATCATTCAGAACTCCTTGAGCTCACCTCCCGACCTTCCGAAGCTCGCCTTCAACCGCCGCTAAGCTACTTCGAACTTCATCCTCTCTACTTTCCGCCAGGGCACGAGCCGACACGATATGCTTTAGATCATATTTAAGTCTCTTCACCTCTTCAATCATACGCTGCGCCCGTCTCAAGTGCTCTCTGTCCGCCGTACAGCATATATATAGGAGGCCGCCGCCTTATAACCGCGATTTACATGCTTTTCGCTTAGTTTGGCCCTCCTTACCTACGAATTCTTCCAAATGGAGTGTGGCTACCCGCATAATAAAACATGAAATCAACATCCAACACGGATCAACCTCGAAATGTACACTATCAGATACGACTTACCGAGGCAACCCCTCGTGCTGATAGAGCTGTGAGTTCTCATCAACGGCAAAGCGCCTCCCCAAGGTCGAATCCTAAGGACCCGACACAAGATCGCACTCGCGAGCCCCATTGAAGAGCAAAGAGTCTCACTTCGCTAACTTTTGATGCCTCCTGATTTTTTCTTTTCAATCCTTCCACCCTTCGAGGAGTGCGGCCTAAAGACTCCTCCGGGTTGGGCTGATTCCGTACAAAGTATCAAAGTATATAATCGCCAACCACGCCCCTGAGACGACCTCCTGGCCAGTAGTACATACATAGAGATTTTCGTTTTTACAAAGCAGCTTAGAAAGGGGCTTAGAGAGCTCAGGACCACAGGAGCCCTCTGCACAAGCAGGCGATCAAGGCCGCCCGACTTTCGGGAGTAAGCTCCGAGACGCCCCCACCTCGAACCTTGACCGAACCGCCTGATCTTCTCAAAGGAGCTTGATTTTCCCCCTGCTGTGACCGTGTAGTTTTCGAGACAAGGCCCCCTAACTAGACAAAAAAAAAAAAAAAAATCTCTCCCCAGCAGGAGTGGTCATGCAGAAGCCCAATGGGAGAGACCCCATGGTGGAAGGAGGCAAGGGCCTCCCGGGCAGTTGGAACGATAGATCTCAATTAAACGGACCAGAATGTCCGGGATTTTATCACCCGCGAAGGGGACGAAAGGACATTCCGCCAACGCCGCCAGAGCTACGACATTATCTTCAAGATAAGGTCAAGTCGAGCACTCGGGAAGCTAAGGAGAATAATGCAAAATCGTAAAATATTCAAATACGACTTCACAAGTTATACCAAAACAGAGCAAACACCAATGGCGATTTATCTCCCGGGGCGGCCTGCCATCTAACGCCCATAGTGGAAATGCGCCGCCCCGCCCAAGGATCATATTCCCAATTGCGACCGCTCACAAAGAAATAGCGTCCCTTCCACGACCTATAGGAGGAAGGAAGATCAGAGATCACCAGAGGAGCTCCAGGGCACCTGGAGAAATAAAGGAAGCCCTCGATAGTCTCCTCTCACTAAAAGACAAAGGAGCAAAGCCACACCAGGGGACGCCGAGCCCTCACAGCCTCTGTGCCATGCCTAGCGTGGGCGCTACTGGCTGCAACAGCCCAATTAAAATACCCCCAACCGCTGGGGCAGCTGGGAAGCGACGTGCATTGAAATGTCAGAACCCTTTCATGAAGGGTGCAAGAAAACTAAGACCATTATCAAAGGCACCCTCAAAGAAATATACCATCCCGTGCACTAAGCCACATAAAAAGTTTCCGGGCATCGCCAGGGGTCCATACTGACACGTCAAGGAGGTCGATAACTGCTCAATAAAGGTGCACCCTTGCTGGCAAGGCAGACTCATCTGCCAGTCCCACAAATACAAAAGATGTCGACGGCGCATTTAAGGTAATCCGACCTCCCAGATATTTAATTAGGCTTATTTTCCTTTATCCTTATCCAAGGGGAAGAGGAAGCTCCCCAAGAACGCTTTTGTTCAAACTACGACCGAGGCCGTCAAGCATCCTAACTCCGTCTGCAGAACCTAACAATCAAGAGTCATTCCAATACGTAAAGAAGAAGAGCGACCGGACCCACAATAAAAGCAAACAAAAGAAAAACGAACTAATCAACTTAACCCTAGCGCCGTCACCAACTCCAAGAAACCAAAGAGGTAGTGGAGACGCAGCTGGTCCCAAAGAATAAGACTAAGAAGCTACCTCATAAAAAGGCTTTAAAAAGACTCCTACACAAAAAGGGCCAAACAGAGAACTCGAAACAAATAGTACGAGATCGTGGGGAAAGAGGAAGCCTGGAGGACTGCAGAGAAGACAGGATGCAGGAGGTCTCAAGGGAAGAAACCGAAAGAAACAAGAAGAGGTAGGAACAGCAAACCCAAGAGTCATCATTATCACAAGATATATACTGCCACTGCCTTAATCAATCTAACCCAACCTCAAACAGACACGTGGAAATTGCATCCCATGGCAAGAAACACATGTTTCATTTCACACAATCGCACTCCAAGGGCCGGGGGCAAATGACATAGGTTTAAAAATGGGGCTCGCAGCTCAACACCTCACCAAGCCCAGCAAGTGGCGCCTAACGCACACAATACCCAGTCCCTATCTGTACTCCTCTCAAAAACGAAGGCTCCAAATTCTATTAGGGTCCAAAGGATAATCTCGGATGAATTAGAAGGTCCATATCCCTGCAAATCGATCGATTCGCCATCAATAAAATAATAACCCTAACAAGATATCATCTCGCTAATCCAACCAAATCTTATCAATAAGAAAGGGAAAAATAATAACAGACATCACCGCTGGGATCTCCCCCAACAAGGGGCGGGGAAGATTATCCCAAATAAATGCTCTTTCTAAATTAACCCTCCCATCTATCTGCCAGAGACCAATTCTATTGTTACCTAGCAACTTATGGAGGGTCAAACAAATCTAAAATGTGAGAATTAAAGATAGGAAAATAAAGAAACTAGTTATTGGGTGCCATAAAATTATTGTCTTAAGCATTTCCATGTTTTTATTTCAATTAACCATTAAAAATTCTAATGGAATTTATTTTAAATGTTATAAGAGTCAGTGTCGACACGTTTTAAATCAACCTAGATCACTATAAAATAGAATACAAAGCATAATAATGGGAGAAAACTGTAAATCAGATAATTCGATTTGAATCCATAATTGGCTTGATGCTTAACTCCATGAAGACCGCAAAGAACTTATCTCAAGATCTTCCCTACTCCCCCACATATTGACACCGGCTCAATGAGAATGCCTTCACGCACGTGAAAGTATTCGAATCGTATACAAAGAATGAAAAATACAGTATATCACTTAGGGTTCGGGAGGGACTCAGAGGCCTTTGATATTTATCGAAGTTCGACCACTGCCCTCATTATGGCCTGCCGCACTTCAAATACACACACACTTGCCGCCCCATATTAAATTAATAAGAACCCTTATAATCTCACCTTATCATCAAATAAACTATTCAAGTTCAATTAATAAAGCCCACATAATGAAAATCTTACATTCTCCCACTTCGCTGGGGCGATATTAATTGAAACAAAATCAAAAAGACCTTCATATACATTGATCTAGAGATTATTTCCTTAATAGTCAATCCGATCCCATAAAGTTCGAACAATGAATCATGGCGTAATTGCATACCACGCCCTTTCCATGGTCACGAAAATTTTCTAACTCATCGATATGGATTCAATATGGTAGTGTGTTAAATGGACAATACCTCATAATGAGTGATACTCATGTGTTATCCATTTTGTTAGTCCAAATTCTCTCCTTATGTCACTAAAAACCTAGTGTGTGTCACCGTGAGAATATCCATCATCATGGTTCCAACGAACTCGATATGTGTTGCCACTTTGGAGCAGGTAACTTACTTTACGTGGTAACAAACATGTCGCAAGGCTAATGCCAAGAATGCCCTATAGCCTGTGACTCAAGGTTTACACAATGCCTCGGAAGTTTAACAACAATTATATGTACTCAACTCGATAAACCCACATTCAATAAATACACCCATCGAATGCAAAAAGAGTTGATACAAATTCAATTATTACAAAAATGTAATAAAATCGATTCAACTCTTCATAAGATAACAACATAAAACTTAATAGTTCTACTAATTTATATTATCCCATGATACTCCCAAGCCTCCATGCCACGATACACATGTCGATCAAATACACAAGGGCGTAAGGCCTTTAGTTAGCTTGATCCGCAATCATATCATCTCGTTGAAATGTGTTTCCACCGCAACGGCCACCTGGCTTGAACTTTTTCCTCTTTATGGTCGTGCATTTCACCTCCATAAAAGCTGTATGACCCTTGAGACCTCCCTGAAGAGCATAAACAACACCGGGGGGCAGAGTTATTGTCACAATACAACTCGTATGGGCCTATCCACAAAATCAAACACTAACTCCTTAATGAGGTTTCTGAGCTAAATCATTCGAGTAAGGGCTGAAAAAGCAAAAGCCACAAACTCCGCTTTCAGATGGTGTATATGCAATTGATTTCGCTTTCTCACTTTTCCATGATATCGCACCTCGCTAACTTAAAGATAACCTGTTGTTGACTTCTTTTTCATCCCGACAAATCAGAAGTCTCCGACCCCAATACCAACTACCAGAGGTCCCGAACATTACAAGTGTTTGTAAATCAACATATACTTGCCCTCTTTGCTACTCCTATAACCTTCTTCAAGAACCCAACGATCGTGTCCCGGATTTGACCGATAACCGCTAGAAGTCTGCTGCAACGTAGACACATCTCGCTCAAAGGCATACTCCGGGCATACATAATACTCCCAAGGCACAGCAAGGCAGTACATTCTTCATTCGGGGCTTTCTCATATCTCGAATGAGGACATTGGTGATGCACTAACTTATCACCTTTACTGCATGCGGAGCAATTCCCCGGCTTACATTGTTGCATGTTGAATTTTCTAAAATACGATCAACATATGCCCTCTCGAAAGATAAAACCCAATAGTCCGCGAGAACGATTCTCGTGAATCTCAATGCCCAGACACAAAAGACGCCCCACCAAGGTCCTTCATATCAAAGTTCTTGACAACATCCGTCATTTCATGCAAGAAACTAAGGTCATCGTCATAGCAAGATATCATCCACATAGAGTATTAGGAAAATGAATTTCTCCCACCGACTCCTGCAAAAGGGTGCAGCAAGATATACATTGATCTACTTTGTTCTCAACAAAACCATATGAAGCAACAACACTATGAAACTTTAAGTACCATTGTCTAGAAGCTTGTTTGAGACCATAAATAGACTTTTTCAGTCTACATACAAGTGTGTACCTGAATCATTTGCCACAAAACCTTCTGCCAGATCATATAGACTTCTTCATTACACCTATTGAGAAGCGCTTAACATCCATCCGTGTAACTCCATATCAAATAAGCAACTAATGCCATGATCACTTTCGGAAGTAGAAGAGACCTGAGAAAAGGTTGCTTCATAGTCTACCCTTCTCTCTCGAGTGAAACCTTTGGCTACCGCCTCCGCTTTTTAAACTTCTCAATCTTTCCTTTATGGTCCCTTGGCCTTATACACCCATTTCCGCTCAATGGGTCTATGACCTCAGGTAGTTCAATAAGTTCCCTTAAACTCCATTATGCCTCATATAGATTGAATTTCATCTCTTATCAGATCCAACCACAGCTCGACAGGACAAGAAACAAATTCTTCCGCATAAGTTATCTGATCGTACCACGTAAACCGATATCGTAGCCCCGTTCTCCTATATGTATCTAAATACCGGGTGGTATAGCTGGATCGTTCCTCCCTAGTGGATCTCCTTACCGGAGTAGTAATAACCACATCCCGCACCCGAGAGCCTCGATGAACTTCTCATTAGGAGTCAGTCTCAACAATGGGATCCCTGGGCCTCAACAAATTAATATATGCGTGGGAGTTCCCACAATTAACCGATTGAGGAGATAAAGATACCACATTACCCCACCGTACTCATCATCCTCAATAGTCCTGTGAGTAGCTATTTTCTTCTGGCCACATCAAACTCCAAAACTCGCCGGCTCCTCTGCGGATTCCACACAATTCTGCGGCTCCATCGGGATTATAGAACCGATATCCCTTCGAATGTTCCCGTAAGATATAAAGTAACATCGAGTGGTTCCGGGAGTCCAACTTACTTAATGTCAGATTATACAACTTCACTTCAAGTAGACATCCCCAAACCTTAAGATGGTTTAAGCTAGGCTTACGCCCAGTCCATAACTCAAAAGGAGTCAATGGAATAGCTTTTGTAGGTACACGATTCAAAATGTACAAAGTTGTTTTCAAAGCTTCACCCCACAGAAAACCGGGTAAATTTCCGTCTACTAATCATACCCTTACCATTTCCATAAGAGTACGATCGCGCCTTTCGGCCATGGGCTCATTTGGCCTGACCCCTGTGCAGCTAGTAAACCGTCACTATCCCGTATCCTCTAAGTATTTCCGGGCTAATGGCCCCTTGTCGTCCTGACTTCATGCTTGCCATAATACTTCCACCTCTGTCGTGATCTAACAACCCTTACGACTTTCCCAATTGTTTCTCGACTTCAAACTCAAAAATCTCGAATCCTTTCTAAGACTCTAATTTTTCTTGGTCCTGGCACAAATAACTATATATCGAATAGTCACAGGTCAAATGTGATGAAATAAAAATTTACATAAGGTTGCCACATAAGGTCCACTTATATCTGGTAGAATATTCTCCATCAACTATTCGACTGTAGTTTTCTTCCTTATCTTGGTCATTTTACTCCTTCTTGAAGTTAATAGCTTCCACTTCTTGATACACCTCTAAGTCATTTTTAAGATCTGCAAAGATGTTGTAATTTATCACTTTCTACCTATCCTGTAGATATATGGCAAGTCACATGCCATAATGCATAAGACTCTTCCTTAGGGTAATGGTCTCCAGAAATAACCTTTCAAATTGCAGGTCAAGAGATAAGTGTCAATATCGAGATAAACTCACCTGTGATAATCCGGCTGACATATGACAAGCAGAGACTCAACCTGTATTTAAATTACAAAAATATTGAAATAACATTGCTTTTTAATTTCAAAAGAGTGAGAATCATATGAATCCAAACACGATAATGAAACTAAATTCGCCTAAAGGAAAGGCACACAAAAAGTGTCTTTCAAAGATCAATTTAAAAACCAATCTGTGAATTAAGATTATATTCCGCTACCAACATGACATCGCCCCTTCTCGCGTTTCACAAAGAGTTTTGATTCATCCTGTCGCTTCCTCCGCTTATGAATCCTCGCATGGTAAACGCAACATGATTAGTTGCTCCACTTATCGAGCTACCAAGAACTGATGGTGCTTCGTATAGGTTGGATTCACAAACAAGTGTTAAAGAATCATTAACCGAAGCTCCACGTTTAACATCCAAGCTTTAAATTTTGCACACTTCTTTCTTCATGTGACCTTTCTTCTGTGCAAGAAGCAGCGATCACCATCCTTTTTCATGTGAATGTCTTCTTTCGACCCATATATTGTCGATTGACCAAGAGTTTCATGAGTTAACCTTTTATGAGTACGATCTTTTCGAACTCCTTATTTTCCTCTTATGGGAACTACATATAAGGCCACATGCTCTTCTCCTTCTTAAGTTTTTCCTCGCCACCACTTTGCTAGTTAAGTCATTAATCGATCAAGTCTCATCTGGGAATTGTAATTTGTCTTATAACCCTGGCAAAATCGTGTGGAAGGGGTGTTTGTGGCTTGATGCACAATGCATCGAATGGTAATGCATTAAGAGCTTGAAGTTTTCGTCTTAGGCCCACTATTCCCAGACATAATCTTCTAACCCCAGCAAGCACTCACATCATACTATGCGTTGAAAGAGCTTTTGGAGAAGTGTTCCAACCTCAAAGATTAGATGAAACTCATTTCTAGCCTCTATGGTGCCATCATTTCCTTTAGCGCATTACCAACGGGTAAACCACTTTTATGTTCTTGTATGATTTCTTCATTGTCAATAAGCAAATCCGATTGCTCCTTTCCCAAGTAGCATAGTCCGTTTTCTCAGCTTCAATACTAGTGGTTGTGATATCTGCCGGCTTATCCTTTGTAAGAGCAATGTGAACATCTGCCAGCTCCATTCCAAATAGAAAGTCCTCTTTCCATTTCTTAAAATTCAATCCAGTAAGGACCTCAATTGAAATGGAATTGCCGTTCACAGAAAAATTGACTGAAAAAACAAAACAAAACAATACAATCAGCATCATGTGAATACTCATACAGAGAATTACATACATCATCACATAATCACCTTTGGGCAGAAAATATGACATGCAGTTGTACACTCTCCACATGACAGCGGCCATGAGAACATATTCTAATCTTTACATTGAGAAATCACCACCTTTGGGTGTATGAACCACTAAGATGATCATTTCTCGACACATGCCATACATGTATCCCTCCATGAACTAACACGGGATCACCTCCTTTGGGAGTATGATCACGTAATAAAAGCAGGAGACATCCCACCACAATATAGGTAGTATTTCTGAGCCCATAGAGTGTGCCACTTTGGCGGTCCTAACTTGATTGAATCCTTAGAAAATCTCATACGGGGATATTGACTTTATGTATCACATTCAATATATATATATGTAATGCCAATTATCTTATTTAATTCATTAATAGTCAATAGAATTACACTCTATAGATCATATACGTGAATATACATGTTAGCTACCATATGTATTTCAAAACCATAGAGAAATACAAAAATACGTAAAAAATACCTAATTTCTAAGCCTATATGGGTTCTATACGCATTTTCATATCGCCAAAGCGAGCATGTAAAATAAATATACCACATTGTAGAGAATTTCGATACGAGTTTGTAGATATCAAGATTGCATAAAAACAACCTCACGCTCACGCGCCTTCGAAGAACCGGCGCGTGTGGAAGCGTGGCGGCAGCGTGTCCTGGCTGCTGGATCGTTGACCGGGTGAGTTAAAAATCGGGTTGGCCGGTCGGGTAAAAATCCGGGTCGGGCGTTGGCGGGTCGGTCAATCGGGTCGGTGCGTTGACCGAGTCGGTCATGGTCGGGTCTTGGCCGGCCATGATGGCGTCATCATGGCGTCGGTATCGGACTGACAGGTCAAAAGCGGATCGAGCGACGGTTTGGCGGTCCCGGTCGGTGGCGGTCGGTGGCGTCGGTAAGCAGTTGGCGGTCGGAGCGTGTCAGCTTCACGCGCGCCGTCGTGCTCAATGCGCGTGGCGATGGCCTATGGTAGCGTCGGCCTCCTCACGTGACGTGCCACCTGTCTGATCGTCTCGTCGGTAGATTCCAAATATGCAAAAATTATGTTTGGATTTGATGAAAATCTCCGAAACTGGACAGAAGCCAGATTTGAAGAAAACCCAAAAAATAAAATTCTCCAATTCATATATTTTGAATTCTAATCCATGGTTGGCTCTGATACCAACTGTTGGACACGTTTTAAATCAACCTAGATCACCATGTTAGAATACAAAGCATAATAATGGAGAAAAAGCGTAAGTGCATACGGTTGGAATCCATAATTGACGTCGCGGAATCGGTGAAGACACGCAAGAACGATCTAGGAATCTTCTCCTTACCCCCGATTCTTGACACTAGCTTCCCGATGAGGAGATACCTCTCACGTATCGGAGAAAGTATTTCTACGAATACGTATGTGGGAAAATGAAAAATCACGTATCGACTTAGGGTTTGGGAGGGACTTGGTATTTTGTTTATTGAGTTACGTACGGGCACATCTCATTACGAGGCGGGCCGTACTCAGCCACAACACCCGGCCTATATTAAATTTAGACCCTTTATAATCTCACTTTATTAGATCAAATAAATCCAATTAAGTTCAATTAATAAAGCCCACATAATGAAAATCTTACATTGAGTTGGACAACAGAAGAATATGTAATTAAAAAAGGGAAATATAAATAAAATAAAATTAACTATTATCATATCTCACGATTGGTTAATTGTTAATTAATTAATACATATCATCCTTATAACAAATCTTTTACCTTAATGGGTGATAAAGAATTAATGAATTCAATTTGAAGTTGAGAGATGAGTCAGATATTACAAGAAATGCTCATAAATTAGCAGTTTCAGTGAGAATGGACTTTATCTTTTAAGGTTATTGATTAAGGAACCCTGATCTATAAATTGTCCTCTTGGTCTTTCAATTTTTCATAAATCATCTTAGACCAACAAAGAAAAGAAGTAATAAGTCAAAATGCAATTTCCTTCGGTTCTACTTATTTTCATGTTGTCCATCATCATCTTTGAAGATTTAAGAGCAACACGCTTCAGGTCAAATGAAAAATATTTTTCATTAAAAGTCAATATTGTGAAGATTATCACTGCATCTCAATCGGGCCAAGCAAACTTTAGAAGGATTCAAGTTGCTGTTGATGTCATTCCTTAACTTAGACATATACTTGCTTATTTAATTTGTTTTGGTTTTGGTTAGAGATAACAATTAGACATTTAAAGTTTCGTAAGTGTAACATCAATGATTTTTTTAGGAATTTGGATTAAGTGTCCATTACCCATTATTGATCTTATTAAAGTTTGGACCTGTTTATTTTTGGGATGCCTATAAATTTATGATGTACTTTTAGGATTTGTAGCATTGAAAGGTTTTTGTGGTATTGTGGGTATTATAGGATTTTGTGATTTTTCCTTAGTCCTTTCAATACTTGAATACTCTATACTCAATTTTTTAGAATGGATTTCTCCTCCTCTGCCCATTGTTTCCATCTTTTTATTTTCTTGATGTGTGAATCGTTTTTATTTAACAATATATTTTCATGCTTTTTTATGTTTGCTTATTTTGTTTTGACTTTAGTCACAACCTACATTATGTAACATTGTTTCATTTTGTTAAATTTGCATTGAATTTAGAGGTTATATGACCTATTTGGAGCAAGATTATACTTGAGAAGGATTCGATGTTAGCAAGCGAGTTAAACGGTCTCAACATAAACTACCAGAAAATGAGACGCAACCATATACAAGAGCTAGGCTTACCACACAGCCACAAATGAATTATTAAACTAATATCTTGTGTTTTGTGCAGTAGAGCATTGCTTTGTAGTGATGATTTTGTTTTAATCCCTTATACTAGGGGAATTAGTAATATCGATGATCTAACAATGGTTGGAATCAATAGTCTTAATGGATGAATTAATCTTTCTTTCTAAATTTTGATTAATCACTTCCCATGAATGAATTTTAGAGGCATTAAAGTAAAATCATTTAAGGTTATGTTTGATTCTTGGAAAGTTTGAGTGAAAATGTAAGAGAGAAAGGAAAAAGAGAGCTAAAAGTAGAGAAAGAAAAAAAACAGATAAATATAAAGGATAAAATATTTTTATTCATACTTTCAAGTTTAATGAATCTATTTAACTCATCAATATGAAAACTAAATTATTTTCAAGTATAAAAATTTCTAACTAATTTTAATTATTTATGATTTTCTATAAAAAAAAAAAAATGAGAACAATCAAACATAAGAAAATAATTTTTCTTGACACTTTTTTCTTTTATTATTATTTTTTTCAGGAATCAAACATAGCTTAAAATTAATAATAACAATTGCTAACTTCACATTCCAATCATTCTCATCATTATTAATTAATTAAAGAAAAATAAAATATCAAATTAATGATTCATTGATTAAGAAAATCATAATTCATTTTGGTCAAATAAGAGACTTTTACAAAGACAATCATAATTCTTTTAATTTGGTAGTCATTCATGTTTAGTTCATATGGTTGAATGCTCAACGTTTTCTAAAAGACAAGACATAGGGAGATGATGGGTCTAGGCTTATGGGGACACCATAGGCTTATGGGGACATATGCCCCATCAATTTTTCATATATAGTTTCCCCTCCCCATGTCTATGGTGTTTCCATTAAATTAGTTTTTTTTATCTTGAAATTATCCATGAAATTTTTTTTATCCAATATTTCCATTACATTAAAGCTCATTTTTGGAAGCTGAAAAGTATTAAGGAAAGAAAAAAATATTAAGAAAAATTATTTTCTTATGTTTTATTTCACTTTGAAAAATATAAAAGAAAATCAAATATAAATAAGATCCCCCAAAATTTTATATATTTGAAAATTTCTTAGTTCTTATGTTATAGAGAAAAACAAATAGAACAATTTTGAATAAACATATATAATTAATTTATTAGGTTTAAATCTATTTTTTATTTTTCTTCAAATTTTTCTTTCCTTTCTCTTTTCTTTTATATTTTCTTTCCTTAGTACTTTCCGGGTTACAAACAGAGCTTAATGGTCCACTAAAACTTTTCCCAAAAAAAATTCTCGTTTCTACAATTGAGATATTCGAGCCAAGGTATAAGTTATTATCTTTGGCTACAATCACCAGAGATTACCATCCTATCATTAATCATACAAAACCTCCATATATATATATATATATATATATATATATATATATATATATATATATATATATATATATAATTGTAGCTAAAAAAAACTTCAATTATTACCCTTTGTCATTTGCCACCACATTAATCATTTTTCATATCTTTAAAGTGTTTTGGTACCCTAAAGTAAAACCTAATCTAAAAACTAGGGAAACCTGCTTGAAAAGAATAACTTAACCAACTATTTGGATTTATCTATTTAAATATTATTAAAATGTTATATGAATAAATGATAAATCTATATTTTATTCAATTTTTAAAATTTATTATTGATAACACACTACAAGAAATTCACAGTTTACCGACAAAATTTACCGACGGATTAAATTCCGTTGGTAATTACCGATAGAATATCGACGGAACAAGGCGTATTATTTTTTCCACATTTTTGCTACCATTCTGAGGCAGATACTTATAAAGTGCAGAACAAAAGTGTTACGTAAAAGGCAATTTTCATCTTGCATTTATGTAGGCGCAACTTTTAGGTACCATTTGCAGAATACCTCTGGAAAATTGACGGAGGTGTTAAAGTAGATGAATTTTCGCATCAACTTTAGGTACCATTTACCAAGCGGGAATACATGGAACATTACTGACGGAAGTGTTCCGTAGGTAAATTTTACCTATAAAGTACCTACAGATTACCGACGGAAGTTACTGACGGATAGTCTTCCGTAGGTAAATTACACTATAAAAAATTCACAGTTTACCAACGGAAGTGTTCCGTAGGTAAATTTTACCTATAAATTACCTACAAATTACCACTTAGGAGTTACTGACGAATAGTCTTATTAGGTAAATTACACGATAATAAAATTCACCGGTTCTGGGACGGAAGTGTTAAAAAGTAGGTAAATTTTAACTATAAATTACCTACAGTTACCCAGCGAGATATCTTGACGGATAGTCTTACATGGAGTAAATTACTACCTATAAAAAATTCACGAGTTCTGTAGACATAAGTATTCGTGGTAAATTTTACTATAATTACCTACAGTTCTTGCGAATTACCTATAAAAATATTTGAAGATTATCCTTAATCATACTTAATTTAATTACACTTGAAAAACAATTTAACATGTACATTATTGTTTATTTAATTCCTTTTGAAGATTTTTTTAAATATCTTCATAAATTTTAGATGATTTTTAACTTATCAATATTTTTGTCCATCATTTTATATATTAATTATTATTATATATTTATATATTATTTATTTTATTTGAAGAATTATAAATTTGTGAAATTATTTTTAACATTTTTATAAGATTTTGACCTATTTTATTATTTAGTCTGTAAACCCGCATGCCAAGGTTGGCTAAAAACTCATCAGAATAAAAATGGGTCGATTTGCTTTCGACTATTTTAGCCCGTGACTCGAATGGGTTGGCCCGAAATAGGTTAAGCTTACCTGTTTACCAGCTCTACTAAGAGAAGCTCCTTCTCTTCCATCAGTTTCTTAATTTTTGTTTTATCTCCTCATGTTTAGAAATCCCTTCCTAGTCGAGCCCATTTGCCTCCTCAAATCATGATTTATTTATTTTAGCACCTACTAAAATATACTAAGCCCCATCACCCCCCAAAGGCCATTCTTCGCCTCCATAATCAAATTTATATATATATATATATATATATATTAATTTTTTTTTTTTACGTTCAGTAAAATCTGCTTTTGGTAGTGGGAGGGGAAATCATAGGCACCATGGGTGCAATGAGACATTTATAATATGGGCGAGTGGCGTTTGGTATCTTTCATTTCCTCTGGCTGCGTTTAGGGTATGTGGCATGAGTCTCATTCTTCACTAATAACAGGGAAAATCTCAGAATGAATAGGATACGAGGGATAGCTCGTAGCCGACTCAACCGTTCGGTGACCGCTCCTTCAACGCTTCAATCTTTTCCCTCCTTAAAAGTCTTTTTTCTTTTCGCTCCTCTTTCGCCGGCCCAGCTCGGTCGATAAGTTCTTCTCTCTCTCATTCTTGGATCTCTTTGTTTGTTTGGTTGCATGAAGGGGTTTGTGGTGGTATTCAATACAAGAAAAAAGGCTTTTGTTAACATATATTATGTTGACTTAAAGGTAATATATGTTATCATTGTAACAATTATAACATATATGACTTGTTTATACGAATAATGACATATATAAAATTTATTGAATTATTCCTTAACTTATATGAGAGAACCTTGATAGATATGGCCATGTGTGGAACGAGAATGGAAATTGTAGTTTGCTTGTGGGCTAAAATCTGCCATAATTTAAAACCTCATTATGATCTTTGATAACTACGCTGATCATTGAAAAATGCTACATAGGCTCTTGAATTGAAACCATAAACTTATCCATCAAAAAAAGAAAAAACCATAAACTTAATTGTTTTAAGTACCTATTTTTAGCTTTTTATCCTTCCAATCAGTTATTATCTTTTTACCCTTTGGTTTGGAGCTTGTTATGATGCTTGTGCCATAATTTTTAGCCCATGACTTCTTTACAAAGATAAAAATAGCTTTAGATACGGAATCCAAATAATATTGGGGAAGAATTATGGAATATGGCCATGATGAGTTTCTGACTAGCTTGGTCTGATCTACTTAGAACCCGGACCCTTTAATTGCTTGAAAGCACTTATGTAGGGAAACAGGTCGATAGGTTGAAGCGATAAATACAATTGTTCCTAACGATCATTTTTTGTGGTGGTATGGGGAATACCCTTTCATTCTTTATTTGTATTATTAAATTTTGGATGATAGGGGTGATGTGTCTGCAATTTTATTGTGTATTTGCTAGTTTCACTTGGATGAGAAAACATGTATGCTTGTATATGCATTTGACAAACATTATGGGAATAATTCACGCATTCTATTGTTTAGGCTTGTAATTAGACTTGAACGGATTTCCTTTCTTACATTATGGAATGAACCAAAAGTCATGCTATTTCTTTTTTCTATAGGGCATTCTAACAGCATTATATCTTTTTGTTTATTTTGATATAAATGGATAGTGAGCCAACTTTGTTTCCATTTCTTGATTGCCGATTAGTGTGAGTGAGGTTGAAGCACTATTGCAGGCTATTCAAGAGCATCGCGAGTTCTGTAGTGATGATGAGTTAATAAACAAGGTAATCTAATGTTGCGAAACTGAAATCCTCTCTTTTATTCTACAATTCATTTTTCTTTAACACGGTCCTCCTTTCCTTTATCGTTGTTTCTTTTCTTTTCTTTTCTCTACCATGAAATTGTATTTTAGTTGATCTTTAGTAGGGTCTAAATTTTTTCTTTAAATATCAATAAATCTGAGTCACGGTGGAATGGGATTACTATTTTCAACTTGGTTTCATCTGTGATTCCAAAGGCTTGTGTAATAAGCAAAATTAATACAGGGATCCATTGAAACGATTTTGACTTTTGACATGACATCATTTGTAATTTTAAAGAGGCTTGCACTTTATATTTCTTTTTCTTTCTCAAACATATATACATGACACAAATAGGAACTGATGATTTCTCATTGGTTTTGTGTAGTACAATTCAATGATAATGCGGCCTTTATAATTTTTTTCTAATTACAACCTTCTTTGTTTCTTAATTTTGCACCATTGAATTATAGAAAACTTCCAAATCTTCACTTCTAACGACAAAATCTGCATTTTATTTGTAGGTGTATTTCTATTAGCTTATGCTCTAATCCATAAGTTGTTTCTATATTATTTATGAAAAAAAAATGTTGTTTTGTAGATCTTTGCTCAAACAAAGCATTCACTTTTGCTATTGTATACACATGATATTGTATACGCATGAAGAGTTTCAATTGGCTCTGTTCAAGAACATAAAGAAGGAGAATCTCTTTGCAAATAGGGTAACATATATTGTTCTTTATTTATTCATTTAAATAGTCTGAACAAGGTCTAAATTATGCTTACAATATGATATTGGTTCAAAACTTGACAATATGGGCCTCTTCACAATGTGCATCTATTAGTAACTTTGATACCATATGCATGTTTTATATATTTTCTCATTTTTTTATCAACGGGAAAAGGATGTTGAATAATGATTGAACGATATTCAATGGTGTTTTTCCTATTCTTAATCTTCTGGTCAATTTTTTATTTAATTGTATTGCATTAATAACCAGCCTATCAATGGGTTTTGATGGATGGTTTTTTTTTTCCTTTTTTATTGTAGTTGTGGCTAGAACATATTCAATGGTGCTGTGAATTAGTTATGCTTGTTTTCTTTTTGCAATTATCTTTAGTTCTTAATTGAATTGAATTGTCTCTACATGTGTAGGCTAGAAAACTAGGTCGACCACCCACTGCTCCGAAGTTGTTTGTTCACACACGTACAAAAAATGGCGATGGCAAGACTTTCATTAATGAAAAGTCCAAATATGTTAATGTAAATTATTCTATCACTTTTGCTATTGTATACGCAGGAAGAGTTTCAATTGGCTCTGTTCAAGAACATAAAGGAGGAGACTCTCTTTGCAAATAGGGTAACATATATTGTTCTTTATTTATTCATTTAAATAGTATGAGCAAGTCTAAGTGTATCTTACAATATGATCTTGGTTCAAAACCAGCAATATCGACCTCTATACAATGTGCATCTATGTAACTGTGATACCATATGCATGTTTTATATATTTTCTCATTTTTCTTATCAACGGGAAAAGGATGTTGAATAATGATTGAAGCGATATTCAATGGTGTTTTCTATTCTTAATCTTACGGTCAATTTTTTATTTAATTGTATTGCATTAATAACCAGCCTATCAATGGGTTTTGGTGGATGGTTTTTTTTCCATTTTTATTATAGTTGTGGCTAGAACATATTCAATGGTGTTGTGAATTAGTTATGCTTATTTTCTTTTTGCAATTATCTTTAGTTCTTAATTGAATTGAATTGTCTCTACATGTGTAGGCTAGAAAACTGGGTCGACCACCTTTGCTCCGGAGTTGTTTGTTCACACACGTGCAATGGCGATAGCAAGACTTTCATTAATGAAAAGTCCAAAAGATGTTAATGTAAATTATTCTATCACTTGATATATTATGTCCTATCTTTCATTTAGTTGTGCTTCTAATTGAATATGTTTATGTATTTGCAGGATGCTATTGAGGCTAAGCGAGAGCAATTGACACAAAACAATGAAACAATAGATGAAAATAATATGTTTCTAGATGTTGTGGGTGGACAACAAAAAGGTCGGGTTTATGGGCTTGGTTCACAGGCTACACAATATTATGATTTTGGCTCTACCTCTTCTTCCACATCAGCATTTGATGTTTCACTCAACAAAATGCGGAGGTAATTGGCGGCTAACCACGGGATTAATGATCGGATTTAATGATTAGAATCTGTAGAGATGACACAACTATTGTTAAGGCATTTGGATGAAATGTCTAAAGGAATTGGACAAGTACTAGTACCATACAAACAGCCTTCGCATGACCATGGTAATGGAGCATCGGACATCCCAGCGATGATCACCTCGGTAGTGCTAATTTATTTCCACGGTAGTGAAGCTGTTTAAGTACTTTTGATGTAGCAGCTAATACTTTTTAATATTTAGGTGCTGTTTTTAATACTTCGAAATATTTAGGTACTTTTTTTAATACATTTGACCTATTCAGAATATTGTTCTTTTTTTTTGTTATTGGGATATGTCAATGTTATATTATTAGGCATGATTGTTATATATAAATTTGCTTTTATGAGAATCATTAAATGTGCTTTAATAAGGTTTTAAGAGCCAAATTATAGTAGTAAAAATATAAATATATTTTTATATTTACCTATAATTTACCGACGACATACCTACAGAAGTGGTGAATAATAACTATCAATTACCGACGGATTACCTACAAAATCACGACTAAATCACAGAAATGAAAGGACTTAGTAGCTAAATGACCGACAATTTATCGACGGAATACCTACAAAAGTGGTTATCAATTACCGACGAATTACCTACAAAATCACCAACAAAATTCATAGCCAATTACCGATAGAATACCAACGGAATGCTTATAAAAGTGGTTGCCAATTACTGACAGATTAACTACAAAATCACCAACAAAATACCTACAAAGTATATTCGTAGCAAATTGCGGCGGAATCGCAGACGACTATAAAAGTGGTTGTCAATTCTTGACAGGATTACCTACAACGCGCAACAAAATATAGCGAGGACTTTTCCATTAGGTAAATTAGATAGATTACCTACAAAATTTTGTCGGTATTTCATCCCCATTTTGTAAGACCCAAAAAAAATTCAATTTTCTCAAAAATGGCAAAATTGTAATTTCGGTCCAAATTCGAAATTTTTCTAGATCTCGGATGACCAGCGGACGCTCAGATTGAACTGCGTCTCCAAAAATTTAGGCTACCACGTCAAATTCGCCGTTTGAATTACGTGGAGTCGAGATTTCACGTTTTGAGGCGTGGGGTGGCCGGATGATGTGGCATTGCGAGTTGGGGGATGCCACATGGCATCTAAGAGTGGCAGCCCAGCAAGGCCATGTGGTCCAATTGAATGCATGGTACCATGATTAGCGAAGTAATGTGGAAAGGAATCCCATGGCTCTGTGTACCACTTGAGTGCATGATGTCATAATAGGAATTAAGAAATAAGAAAAGCATGGAAAGAGATAGCTGGCACCGATGGGTAGAGGAAATGAGGGAGAAGTACCTCCTTTGACTCATACGTTTAGTAATGATTCAAAAAGGGAGAGAAAATGGCAAGGGAGAAGAGAAAGAGAAGAGAAAATGAAAAGAGGTGAGATGAGAAATGAGAAAAAGGAATAGAAAGGCAAAAAGGAAGGAAAAAAAAAGGGAAAGGAGGGAAACGGTTCCTAGAGAGAAAAGGGAGGAAAAGGAGAAAGGAGGAAAGGGAAAAGGAAGATTTTCCCGGGTTTTGGGCGGTCGACGTTCGACAGTTCGAGTACTAAAGTTGGTGCACGCGATTAGGATCTACGTGGACACGAAAAGTTGGAGTTCGACAAACTCAAGGGTAGGATATTTTTCCTACTTGGTTTACTTTTAGCCTAAAGGCTTTATAATGGTAAGGGTTGCTTGTGAGAGGCCATGAGAGGCCATGGAAATTAGTTCCGAGCCTCAAGACTAAGGGTTATGGATTTCATGACCGGTTTCCCGGACTGTGGGAGTTAGGGTTTTAATTAGAGCGCGAAAGTTTCTAGGTGTTAATAGTTTGTTGTTGTGATAATAATGCTTGGAGGCCCGGATTGGTTCATGTTTGTGAAGGAATGTTGATGCTACATTGAAGGATCTAATTTTGAGACCTAGTTGTGTGTTATGGCTTGCTTGGACAACATGCGGTATGTGGAATTGTGATGTTGATGCATGCTGTTGATGTATTAACATGGGTTTTGCGTGGAATTAGATTATATGTATAAATTATAATTTTCCGTGGTATGTAAATGTTTCATGTAGTGCTCATTCATGCATGTAACATGAGGAAAATGCATTGGCATCATGCATTTCATATGCCTGATCATATCGTGTCGGGTGGGTGTAGGTCACGGGAGTAAGGTTGATTGCAGTCTTGGTGAATGGGTTGTGAACTCGGGAGAAATGGGACAAAGTACAAGGTAGAGATTCACGAGTGTGTAAAATGATCAAAATGATAAATTACATGTTTTGGGGCGGAGCAAGTTGGGGGTAGATCCCCTACCCAGGTGAAAGTCCACATATTATTCACGGTTCTTGTGAATCGGCGATGTAAGTTCGTAGAAAATGTTGAAAGGCGTGCGGTTTCTGGTGTAAACCAGGAAATCCATTATTTGAAATAAAGGAAAAAGACTTTATTAATATTGTGGGAGGTTGTCCAATGGTTAGTGGTATAGTACAGATGACTTGTTTAGTCGCATAGCGGTCAAGTGTGAAGTCAGTGAGACTGGTGGGAAACATGAGGGTCGCATCTCATGCATGAGTATAGACATTTCATATAATAGTGAATAATTGTGGAATGTGATTGCTTGTTTATATATGCCGTTGCATGCCACATTTTAGGTGGGAGTAACCCTTGTGAAAGACTTTTCTTGGGCTTTGCTCACCGAGTGGGTAAGGACCTTTAGATCTGAGGACTATCGGGAGACGGCACTCCGTGGGGTAGCACGAGAAGAAAGCGAAATGTGGCTTTAAGTAAATATTTGTAAATATGTATAAATCTTTTGTAGAACAAGCATGAAAGCTATGGAATATAGTTGGCATATTTATTTTGAGTATTGGTTTGTGGAGCCCGAGAAGCTATTTTACTCGGTGGGCGTCTCGTGATACGAAGTGTATAGATTTTCCTTCGGGTTAGTATTTGGTAGTCAAACGGACCCTGGTTTTGGGCGTCACATTTGTAGATTTATGGCTTTCATACTGGCTTTTCTGAATTTACCGGCTGGAATTTCCGTAGGTAATTTACCTACGGATTGATTTTCTATTGGTAATTTATTTACCTACGCCACAACAACCAACGGAATATAGTTGTCGGTATTCTGTAGGTAAATTTAATTACCAACGGAATTTTTTATATTACCTACAGAATTTTCCGTAGGTAAATTGTCAATTTGTTGTAGTGACAATTGTTCGTATTTAAATTTAACTTTCTTATTGAATAACAAAATTTGTTGTTAAATCTTCGTATTAACATTATATTCTTAGTTAATGTAATATTTTTAAATATGTTATGATAAATATTATGATTAAAGAAAATATTGGAATATGTTTTTTTATTCAATTTTGTATTGATCATATTTTATATTTTTATACTACCCTGTTGAATAAATTAAAATTCTGGCTCTGCCATTGCTGCTACACAAATAATGCATCATAACAAGACCATGAAAAACATTGTCATAAAAGTCGATGACAAATCAAACGCCGTAATAAAACGGCGACAACATAAAAAACAAGAAAAAAACATAATAAATATTTATGGAATAACCACTTTA
This sequence comes from Tetrastigma voinierianum, assembly GCA_016808115.1. Classification (NCBI taxonomy): domain Eukaryota; kingdom Viridiplantae; phylum Streptophyta; class Magnoliopsida; order Vitales; family Vitaceae; genus Tetrastigma; species Tetrastigma voinierianum. Next base: position 60,071 of record JAEQBH010004116.1, read on the forward strand.
TTAAGATATATAGACTAAGGCGTGGAGGGTGATTTCAAAATCGAAAATCAACCGTCATAGAACGACGAATGACTAGAAAAAAAGAAAGAAGAGACTGAAAAGAAAAGGAGGCTATGGTTCATTCGTGAGGGTAACTTCTTTTTTTTTTTTTTGGCATCTTCAAGAAAGTTAAAAAGTTGAAAATGTGTATTCTTTTCAATTATTAGTGCTTTGTAGACAAGTATTTTTCTAAAAAACGGTTTTAATTTTTTTTAAAAATTTTAAAAAATTAATAAATGTTTAATTTTTATTTCAGAAACACTTAAAAATGTTTTGAGAAGTATAAATAGTTGTAAGAAACATTACTAAATTACCTTAGGACCTGATTCAAATGGTAAAAGGGTGGACCTCATAGGGAAGAACAAAAGTGTATTTCAATAGTTAAAAAGAAACAGAAAAAAAAGCCATTACCAAACTGACTATTAATCATCCAGGATACACACGCTGCCAATATTGGGAGAACCACCAAACTCATTGTGCTATTACGAGGCAACCACACAATTATAGACAACAAGAACATTTATTAGAGAGAGAGTTGTAGACTCAAAGTGTACGATACACTCCCTCATCACAATTCCATCCTTCTCCATCTCATCAGCGTCTTTGCTTCGTTTGTCTTCTTCTCTAGTGCACACTTGGGATGGAGTTCGAAATAACATTCGACACAACAGAATGACCACACGTATCCCTCCTCCTCTCACACCCATCACACACAAAAATGAGGACAAGCTCATTCTCTTCGTGAAGATCTTGCTTCGCCTTCTCAGGCCACCCCTTTGCCATCTCCCTCATCCTGCGCCTCGATTTCCTTTATGCGTTCTTCAGTGAATGGATAAGCTTCAGCCCCATCGATTTCCTTTTATCCCCCAAGGGAAGTGCCAGCCATGGCATACCTGAAAAGAATTCTTCAAAGGAGGTCTTGTCGCGTAGCTAGAAGTGAAAATCCTTCGAATGCTTCATCCTTTACTTGCCTTGCCTTGATCTTGTGGTATGCTTCAATAAGTTTTGGTAGGAAAGCCCACTAGATCAGACACCGGAATCTGAAAAAACAAGAGCAGTTAAGCACAATGAGGGAGAGAATTAATTGTAAGCTGAAAAAAAAAACAGAGGATATTATCTATCCCTACTTTGACTCCATCTTTCCCAATCCCACAAAGCTATGTCCTCAACACCAAAATTGATTCAAGTGTTGCTCTGCTTTGCCTTCTCAATTTCCTCAAGCTCTGCAAACTTCTCTGGGTAAAAGGGTATGGCTGAATTCAATGGCCTCAGCAACATTGGGTGGAGAGTCTTTCCATCTGGCCCAATAATAACCAAAGTGGGCATGGTTGAGAGCTCAAAGTAGCAACCTAGTTTCTCACAGCTCTTGTCCTTGAAGGGCAACGCAAGCCAAGGTATGTAAAAAGGAGCAATTGCTTCGTATATCATTACGTGTTACAGCAAACATATATATACAGAAGTGGTTTTATCTCTTTGTTGAGATCACGGGGCAATTTAAAATTTGAACACAAATCTACTTTCATCCGGATCCAATTTAATGGAGGGATAATTTTTTATTTCTGCTGGAGGTAATCTTTGGGAGAAGTTGCTGTTAGAGATATGTTTTTGATGGAGATAATCTTTGTTCCTGTGCCAAGTAGTTACTGGAGATAATTTATAGTTGGAGATAATCTTGATATCTGAAACTTGTGGAGAGGCTACGCCAAGGATGCTTTGGCTGAAATGTGTAAACCCGAGGACAATGCAATTGGATCTGTTTAGGAGGATTTGATTTTTGAATCTAATGAAGAGTCTCTTACACGCCCCTGCAAGACAATGCTTCCATCAGAGATACCAATTTTGGATCGTAAGAGTTGAAAGGAAGCTGAAGGGAGGGCCTTGGTAAGGGCATCGACAAGTTGGTCCTTAGACGAGATATGAGAGACCTAGAAAGATCCACCAGCAACATGATCCCGAACTAAGTGATAGTCAATGGATATATGCTTCATTCGTAAGTGAAACACTTAGTATGTTTTATTATCACATAAGAGTTGTGGGGAGATAGAGCAAGGGACAAGTAGCACACTTAGTATGTTTTTTATCCAAAGTACCTCTGCAGCATAGGAGGCAAGAGCTCAGTATTCGACCTCAGTTGATGAACGAACAAAATATTTTTGCTTCTTCAAGCACCAATATATTGCATTGCCACCTAGATAAATGATGTAGGCAGAAGTGGAGGTGCAATCATCACGATTTTCAGCCCAATTGGCATCAGTAAATGCAGTAACATGAAGATGTTGATTCCGTTTCAAAAATAACCCATGATGAATTGTAGACTTTAAATATCGAAGAACACGTTTGGCGATAGACCAGTGAATATCATATGGAGAGTGCATGAACTATGCCAACTTATTGACAACATAAGAGATATCAAGTCGAGTAAGTGAGAGATACTAGAGTGCACCAATGACTTGTCGAAATTGCGTGGCATCAATTGATGGAGAGCCATCGTGAAGAAATAATGATTGTGTAGAAGACATTGGGGTGGTGCCTTCCTTGGTACCAGACATGTCAGTCTTGGCTAATAAATCACGAATATATTTGTGTTGAGTCAAGAGCATACCAAAGGCAGTGGGAAGAACCTCTATGCCAAGAAGATAGTAGAGGTCACTAAGGTCCTTGGCTGAGAATCTAGTGGCTAAGGCCTGCATGAACTGAATGATGAAAGCAATGTCGTTGCCAATGACAATTAAATCATCAACATATACCAGAAAATAAACTATGATAATAAATGTATGATAGATGAAAAGAGAAGTGTCGCGATGTGAATTGACAAACCCATAAGATAATAAGAACCCCTTGAGTTCATTGTAACATGCTCGTGGTGCTTGTTTAAGGCCATAAATAGCTCTACAAAGCTTGTAGACGAAATTTGGATTATTTTGATCAACATAACCAGGAGGTTGCTGTATGAATACATCTTTAGATAAGGTACCATGAAGAAACGTGTTATTAACATCAAGTTGGAGAAGAGACCAACTATGAGATACAACAATAGTAAGGACCAGGCGAATGGTTGTGGGCTTAACAACTGGACTAAATGTACCATGAAAGTCCACAACGGGTCAACATAACCAGGAGGTTGTTGTATGAATACATCTTTAGATAAGGTACCATGAAGAAACGTGTTATTAACATCAAGTTGGAGAAGAGACCAACTATGAGATATAGCAATAGTAAGGACAAGGCGAATGGTTGTGGGCTTAACAACTGGACTAAATGTACCATGAAAGTCCACAACAGGCCGTTGATGAAATCATTTGGCTACAAGACAAGCTTTGAATTTGGAGATAGAGCCATCGGATTACATTTAATTCGAAACACCCATTTTCAACCAACAATATTTTGAGTTGGGGAGGGAGGAACCAATTCCCAAGTACCATTTCGAAGAAGTGTTGTAATTTCATCAAACATGGGCCCATGGCTTGGGGCCATTCAACATGCTTTAGTGCTTGAGTCACACACATGGATTAAATGGAATCGGGTAGAGAATGGAGTGTGATGGCTTGTAAGAAACGTTAAGGTTTGAAAATGTTATTTTTTGAGGGGGTGATAATGGTATTAGGTGGTGGAGAAGGAGGTAAAGAATGAGAGACTGGTTTGGATGGAGAAGTTATAGTAGGAGGGGAAAAGGAGAAAGGAGAATCGATGAAAGAAGACAGATTGATTTTGATTTTTGACCATTAGAAGAGAAACGGTGAGTGAATCTGGCGATGAGGTGAGTGTACAAATGAGCAGATATGACATCTTGTGCCAGTGGTTGGTGCATTGTCATAGGCAAAGGCACGTGGTCAAAAAGAGAAACGGTAAAAGGAAACCAATTATGATAAAATATAGAAGAGTCAGATGATGAAAGGGTAGAAAGAGGAAATTCATTTTCAAGAAAGCGAACATGACAAGAAGTATGTATTTTTATATTTTGAATATCCATGCAAAGGTAAGCACTTTTATTGAGGGTAGCCAAAGGAAGAGACGAGGAGAGGATTTTGGTTTCAAGTTTTATTATTAGATGTGTATGGCTTTTGATGATCTTTGTTTCAAGCTGGGCCCAGGGTACAGGGCGTGTGGGGTCATTTGGGCTGGACCCGGATCGTTTGAATTTGGGATGCAGTCTGGATTGTGTGGGATTTGAGGTAGGGTCGTACCTGTTGTTGATCTGCGAACCCGGACGTAACTCTCCTCTGCAAAGCAAAGAAAAGAAATTCGCGAGTGTGCGGGTGGTCGCTCCGATGCCTAAGTCGGTTACTACGAGAGAAAGAAATTTGCAGAGGCGAGTGTATGCGTTAGAATTGGCGTACCTTTCACCGATGGGTGGTCTTATATTTATAGTAGATGTTCAGCCAGTTGGATGGTAATTAGGAGTCCTTCCCATTGGATGGGATATTTCTTATTTTAGTCCGTATCGGATTCGGTATAGGATATAGAAGAGCTATTTGTTTGAGATAATCCTCCTTACCCAGCGTTGAGGAGAATCCATTGCTTGATAATCTGTTATTACTTTCCCTTCCTTCTTGTGAGAATTTGGATTGAATCGAGATAATATATGGTTAAGGGTTATTCTATTCTGTACCTATAGGAGTCTTCCCATAATTGCTCAGAACTTTACCTTGGTTTAGGTTTTGCGGATCATGGGATCTTCAAAACTATCCTACGGCCCGGGTGGGCCCTCGGCTTTGGGCCATAGTCAATCAATCCGAATACTCAAGCAGGCTTGCTCAACGGATCGAGCCTCCGTCTCTCCCTTGGGTCTAGCGAGTGGAGCTGCGCTAATTTAAACCACTATGTCGAACAGTGTAAGAGAAGCATAAACAACCAAAAACTTTGAACTTATTGTAATTTGGTGGTTTGTTAAATGGTTTTTCGTAAGGAGTAGAAAAATTGAGAATGGGAGTGGGAAGTCGATTTATTAAATAAACCCCAGCTTGGAAAGCATATGATCAATATTTGAGAGGAACCTAATTAGCTTTATGAAGGAGAGTTAATCTAGTATCAACGATATGTTTATGACTACTTTCATCTGTTCCATTGTGTTGAATGCCCATTTGACATAAGAAAATTTTAAGGGTAGTATATTCCCCACCACCATCAGAATAAACCAAAATAATGGGATGATTGAAAAACTTTTCAACAACAGCATTAACTTGACGAAATATGGTAAAGACATCAAATTTCAATCGTAAGGGATAGAACCAAACATATTTTGTAAAATGGTCAACAAAAATAACATAATAATGAAATCACGATAGATTGAATCGAATTGGGCCCTAAACATCATTATAAATGAAATTAAGAGGTCTAGCTCTTTAAAGTTGAAGCCACCCAATGGAAGACGTTGGCTTTTATTACGTAGACAAGATTGACAAATAAAATCAGGGGAACTAGATGAAGAAAAGGAAACTAGACCAAAGGTAACTAAAAGACTTCATTATTTTGAAAGATGGATGACCTAAGTGCCTATGATGGATCTAGAGATGCTATAGTAGATATGGTAGTAGCAAGAGCCAGGGTGGAGCTGTTATTGGAAGTGCTAGCATGGCCATTTATATAGATCATGCATGTTCTTTCCTTGGAGTAGAGGCTTCCCAATGCGTAAATCCTTAATAAGAAAATAAGAAGGAAAGAGTTTAATAGAAGTTTTATTTGAACGACAAAATTTTGAAATAGAAATAAGATTTTGATGTATAGAAGGAACACATAGAACATTATTTAAAGTAAAATGAGAGAGAGACAAAACCAGTATGTGTAATTTAAAAACCTGAACCATCACCAATAACAATGTCGTCGGGGCCCTCATAAGATTGAGTAAGAGACAAATTGGAGAGTTGTGATGTCACATGATGAGAAGCACCCGAGTCAACAATCCATAGGTTGTTATTAGGAGAAAAGGTCGTCACATGATTGGCGGAGGGGCAATGTGGGCAAAGGTGAGGAAATTACTTGAAACATTTTTTAGCATCATGATCGTATTTGTCACAGTATTGAAAAACAATAAGGTTGGAGGGAGAAGTATTTGGTTTGGATTGTTTGCTGACAAAAACGGAATTAGGGAGTATACCAGAGGTAGAAAAGGGAAAACTAGTTCAAGTGGGCGAAAAGGTGGCCATGAGTTTTTAGCAATATTTGTTGTGGGTCAAATCAAATTTGGGTTATACTTTTCACTATGAAGGAGAAAGGTTTCATGATCGATGATTTTGTTAAACAGTTCTTTGAAGGTACCTGGAATCTCTCTGATTCCCGTAAGATTTTTTGATGAGTTCTTTATAGGTAGGACCAAGGCCACGAGAGCACCTAATGTTGTTATTTCATCAACAATGTGTTTAATGGACACCAAAAAATCTATAACAGATGATGAACCACGAGTTAACATGGAGAGTTTGTCCGTCAAATGGATAATATGTTGATTGAAGTGCTTAGCATAGAGATGAGATAGACTATCCCACAAGCATCATGACTGGACTTTGCAGAAGAAATCAAAGGAATGACACCGACGTTGACTGAGGCTAGCATAGCATGAAGAATGAGTTGATCTTGACGACGCCAATGCATGTAAGTTGGATTAGAGACAAACGGACTATTATGTGTGATTGTTTGGGGTAGAGGTGCAGTAATGCCATCAAGAAATCCAATTAAATCAAGACCATAAAGGAGGGCATTGAACTAAGCCCGCCAGGAGAAGTAATTAAGAGAGGTCGGTTTCAATGGAAATAGTGCAGCAGCATTGATGGTGATAAGATTCTGGGTAGAATTTGTAGCAACAGTTGGGATTGTAGAGGAGTCACTAGTAGAGAAGTTTGAAGTCATTTTGGGAAAAAAGAAGAAGAGAGAATCAGGATCAGATCAAGCTTGTTGGAGTTTAATCTCTGATACCATAAAAAGGAACAATTGCTTTCGTATATCATTACGTGTTACCGCAAACATATATATACATAAGTGGTTTTATCTCTTTTTTGAGATCACAGAATTTATTATTGAAATCTCTACCCTACTTTTTTTATTGGTCAATTTTAATGGAGGATAATTTTTATTTCTGAAAGATAATCTTTGTGAGAAGTTGCTGTTGGAGATATGTTTTTTATGGAGATAATCTTTGTTCCAGTGCCAAGTAATTGCCGGAGATAATTTATAGTTGGAGATAATCTTGGTTTCAGAAACTTGTGGAGCGACTGCTAACGCCAAGGATGCTTCGGCTGAAATGTTAAACCCGAGGACAACGCAACTGAATCTGTTCGGGGGGATTTTATTTTTTAATCCGATGAAGAGTCTCTTACAGTATGCTCCCAAAATTTTGTCTTAATGCTTCTTCATCATCAAATGATATCATGACAATCTCAAAGCTCTCCCCCTTCGCCCTTAATTTCTCATAAACATCCACCAGCATTGGAGTAAATTCAAGACATGCTTTGTACAACGACAATGTAGAATCAACGAACTTCCCTCTAGTTCAGAGACAGGCACCTGCGTTAGAAAAAGAAAAAATTCAGAAATTAAACAATATAAATCATGATCAAATTCTCAAAATCAAAGCAGTTTCAGAAATTCATCTTATTTCCATCATTTGAAATCACATAGTCACGGGATTGTATGACTAAGAGGGATCACAAGCATTGTTCCTTCTTTGCCCTTTCTCTTCCTTCTCTTTCAATTCTGCGATCTTTTCAGGAGTGAAAGGGATAAGCTTCTACTGATTCATCAAGCATCACAAGGGTTGGAATCCCCATCACTCTGAGCAGTTCATTCAACTGATCTCGAGTGCCTGAATCAGCGGAATTGCAAGCCATGGCATCTTGAAGAAACATCCGTTGACGGATTCATCATCTCTATCACCTGAAACAGGAACTGATCTCTCAACATCACCGTGGGAGGTTCGTTGTACAGATCTACTAATTTTGGGGTGGAATAGCCGACACGATCTCAACTCATATTTCCACTCCAGCTTTCTTTTATGGTGGAATAAGAACAGAGAAGATGGGAAGTACCTGGTCGCCATTGTTGCGGACAAAGAAAGTCCCGATCCTCGCTTGTGATAAGCGAAACCAAGCGTGAGAAATGCAATTGACGGTTTCAGTGGCCATGGCTTCTGATTTTGATCACAATTCTTGGAGTCTATGACTTTGAACTGTGGTGCTATAGCAGGGAAATCGAATACGGCTAAGCAATCCAGAAGCCTTGGGGAGGAAGAAAACCGACCGTTGACGCGGGTCCTGCACAGCTGTGGACTCAGAAAATAAGTTAGAGGGGTGTAAAAACCGTAGGATTGTGTTTGGCGGAAAAGTAACAAAGGAAAGAAAAGAAAAAATGCTTAACAGACTAAATTTTTAATGTTTTGATTATCTAATAAAGAAATTTTAAAAATTAAAATTACTTAGAAACCTAAAATCAAATATAAATAAAATTATTTAGAATTTAGAGTATTTTAAATTATTTAATATTTATATTGATGAATTTAAATAAATAAAATTGATTTGAGGTAGAAAATAAAAATATATTATGGAATAAAATTAATTAAAAACTTATAAATATAAAGAAAATTACTTAAAAGGTTAAAAATTCTTAAATTATTTAATCTTTATGTATTTTTAGCAATTAAACACTTTGTTACAATTTAGTAAAGTGTTCCTATTGGGACTTCAGGGATCCGTCACTGGATAATAAACTAAAGCACTAAGCGATTGAGCGTTCTCAGTACATTTATTTTAAAAATAAACATTTAGAAGGTGTTTGTTTTTTTGGCTTATTTTTAAAAGCAAATTGCTTTTAACTTACTTGTGAATTTTTGAAAGTTTCTTCTGCTTTTCTTCTATTCAGAAAAAGCAATACTTTAGAATAATATTAAAAAATTTTAAATCTTTTGAAATCCATAGAAAATTTAAAATATTTTTAAAACACAAAATATTTTAATTTTGTTTCATCAATCTATTATTTTTAAATTATTAATTTTATATATTCTTTTAATTATATATAATAAATAAATAAAATAATTATTTTGTAAGAATGATGATAATAAATTATTTATCATAATAATTTTATCATTTTAATTTTTTGTAAATATGTTAATATGTTATACACATTTTTTTTTTACCATAATAATAAAGGTGATTTGATGAAAAGACCTTTTGAAAACTAAATTTCGGAAATCTTATCTTTCATTGGTTTTTTTACCTCATTTTGAAAAAAATACCTTCATTTTTTTTGTAAAAATAGTCATTTATTTTCAAAGATATATGTAAATACATGAAATGGCAAAGGACATTTTTGTCCACTATGAGTCATTTTTTAAGAAAAAACATGGAAATGATTAGTTGAACAAATTTTGAGTTATTTAAGGTATTTTAACCAAATATTTATATTCTTTAAACTCAAAGTTATATCATCATTACACAAACAAGTACTCACTTAAATTATCTTTTTAATATATTTAAGATGTTGATTTTAAACATACAAAAGCAAACGACATCTTAATAAATATAATATTAAAAACAAATGATACAGATACCACCAATAGTTCATGTAATGCGTTTATTGAGTTATACTAAAGCTTGTGGAACTAAGCTAACACAGGCCCCTGCAAGCTAGCCAAGAATACCTTACACAACAGACGATCATTACCGACATTTAGGATCATTGCCTTATTATAATGGAGCATGTGATCGTAGGGTCAGCGAACCGACTGAGCGTGGTGAGAAAATTTGGTATGACAAACCGTGAAGTGGCTCATAGTTAAGGATGTGGCCCTTGCAAGGCGAAACATGTCATCAAGTCTACGAATTAAGACTGCGGGCGACATGTAGAATGTTGGCCCTGCAACAAAGGCAGGATGTACAAACGGCATTTATGGCATCATACTTACGGGCAATACTGGTGGCATCATGCCTTCGGGTAATACTGACGCTTTGCTAGGGCCCTAAACTGGTTGGTTCTGCTTCTTGCTTGTCTCCTTCCTTGCCCTGCGAGACGTGCCACTAACGGCATCGCTGAAGGCAGGGTGATATGTGAAGGTCTCTTGCGCAACTTGGCCTTCGCACCCTCCTAAGCATTCTTTGTCGGTGAGAGACTATGAACTGCTCGAGAACAGCTCGTCGTCTGCTGGGGTATCGACATTGTCAGGAACAACGAGCTCATTCCCTTTATTATGGGTGGTTGGAAGTGCAGCTCAATCGCTATCTCGTACATCTTTTTCAAGATCATGGCTTTTCTCAATCTGGGCCTGCAACTGGTCATTTTCGCGTTGCAAGCGTTCGGCATGGCCTTGCAACTCCTTTATCTGCCTTGTTTGGTCATCACGTTTCCTCTCCATGTCCTAACGCCAATGGAGGAATTGGTCCTTTAGCGATTAGATTACCGGATTGGTTGACATTGCAATTGCCTCGGACGAATCAGGCGTGGAAAGGGAATCGACATAGGTCTAGGTGGTGAAGGGCTACTAGACAATCGCTGGAGCCAAGCCCTTATAACCTGTAGACGAGATTTTCTGTTTGATTCCCACAAACGGCGTCAATTGTTGTTACCTTGATCGTTCTGAACCTCTGGGCATCGACAGCATAATATGAACCTTCAAAAGAGCGATCCAGTGATGGTGGGGCGCCTCTCCGATGATTAAGTCAACAAAAGATGGAGAAAAAGAATAAGAAAGTACACGGAGTTGGAATTGATGACCTTCCCCTTGAAAGGAATCTTCCTGATTTATAGAAAGTGGTTCACGAATCTCTCCTTGATTTGAGGAAAGAAAATCTCTTAATCTTAGGGATAAAATCTCTACTTCCTTATCAAATATTAATTTTTCCTTATCAAGGATTAATCTTTTCGATAAATAAGGGATTTGGAAACTAAGAAATCCGCTAATAAATATCTTTGTATTTTACGCACTCTGTAAGCTTATATAGCAGACTTCCGTATTTGGTAGGATGGCGGTATTTAGATGACTTAAACCACAGACGAGGCTAGCTCTGACTAGTCCGTGGGGAAGACATTACGGCTTTCTTTAGGTTTCTCACAATGCGGGTGATGTCTGGCATTGATATAGTAAGTGAGGCTAGGCGGATTTTATGACGTGGGCTGGCCCTTAGACCATTAAGTGAGTAGATGCAAGAACCGTAGGTACTCGCAGAGCATAGTTTAATGGTTGTGGAAAAAAATACACTTCAAATGAAAAAAAATAATAATAATTTGAAACATACCCAAAAAAATAAAATAAAAATAAAAAGAACGGCATAAACAAAAACTAAATACAATCTATAGTTGCTCGCACATTTTTAGTCCATTGAGAATATATAATCCCTTTACCTACAGCATATGCTCTAAGTTAGCATGTGGGACTGGATTCTACTTAAAACAAGAGGTAGAAGAAAAAGAGTTTAATTTACCATATGGGATTATTATTTCCTTGTAAAAAGCATGTATGTAAATATTTAAAATAAAAAAAATATTCATGTCCAAGTCATTTAAAAAAATAAACATTAATCAGTTTTGAATCAGTTTGGCCTTCCAAAGCGCCATTGTTTTGTCTTTACAAAGCGCCAAGAGAATTCACGAGCGTCAATGATAATCATTTTTCATAATAAATAATGACACTTTTTTTGAAAGATAAATAATGACACTTTTAACAAGCGACAAAAAATCAAACTTGTAGTGGTAAAGCTACCTGCCGTTGGCGTAGGCATCTCATCAAAACATTTCTATTGGCGCCTGACCACGTGCCCAAACATTTCTTTCTATCGGTGACGTCGTTGATTTAAATGTCGGAAAGAAAAAAAATTCAATATCAGTTTTCATAGAAAAAAAAATTAAAGGAAATGAAAATAGATAGAAAAAAAATAATGTTATAAGTCAATAAATTATTATTTGTTTTTTTTAAACTCATTGTATTTTATTTAATTTATAAATTATTTTAAAATGTATAAATATGTTACTATTTTTTCTTTTTGAAACAATTGAATATATATATATATATATATATATATATATATATATATATATATATATATTTTACAATTTTAAAATTATAATTGTTATATTTTGATCTTGTTTAAATTGTTTTATAGAACAATTAAATAACATGAGTAAATAATTTTCTTAACATTTTTTCGTTCTTTCCTATTGGGAAACTAAACACAGTGTAAAAAAAAAGAATGTTTTTTTTTTTTATAGTTAATTTTTTGATGAAAAATCTCCAAGAAATTAAAATATAAATAAAATTAAAAAATTTACATATTTTTAAATTATTTTTTTATATTAATAACATAAAAAAAAGTTTATAGTGATAAATAAAAATGATATATTGAATTTAACTCGATTTTTTTCTTCATTCAGGTTTTTCTTTCTTTCTATTTTTTCTCTCAAAGGAAAATAATTTTTCATGTTTGATTTTACTTTGGCAAATAAATGAGAAAGTTAAATATAATTAAAATTATTAAAAAAATTATATATTTTAGTTATTAAATATTTATATATAAGACTTGAATAGGTAAAAATTTAAATAGCGTGTATAAATTAATTTAATGATTTTAAATCTATTTTTATTTTTCTTCACTTTTTCTATACGTATACTTTTCTTCTCTAATTTTTCTCCTTCACATTCTTTTAAAGTTTTTGGATCCCTACATAACCGAAGTGTTCCAAGGCAACAGTATAAAAGGAAAATTACAAAAAGATAAATGATTAAGACTTTGTTAGACATCTATTTTTAAGAATAACTTTCTATTATCTAAATGAATATCTTTGACAATCATAAACTAGTTTTTGTTTTTTGTTCTTAAAAAAAAAAAAAAATTCTTTTCAGATAATACTTCTTAAAAAAAATAAGTTTGTTTGGTTCTTGTTTTTTAAAACTGTTTTTGAAAATATAGAACACTATTTTCGTGTTCTCTGAAAACTATTCTTGTTATCATAATATAATATATTATGTGTTCTCTACGTTTTTTTTTTAAAAAAAAAAATCGGAATTGAACATGTTCTCCTATTTTCATAGTTTTCTTTATTTTTTAGAATAGAAAACAATTTTCAAAAATAAGAAACATGTCCAACACTTTGTTTTTCCCTTACATTTCATGATAACAAAAAGAAAACCTTTTCTTTGTAGTTGGTGATGTTCGTATACTAGAAACATAAACTAAAATGTCAAGAAACAAACTTGAAAGTAGCAGTACAAACAAACAATCATAATATAGATCCGAGCCCAACGAAATAACGTCGTGTCCTTAAGACGAATTTGGCCCCTCAATCAGTACCGAGGATAGTGGACAATCGTCTCCTAGGATAGAACGGACCTCGTTCCTCGAGCTGATGCGTAGTCGGAGGACTCCGACAAACTCAATTGTTTGCAGAACAATAGCACAAATGATAATGACGATGAAGTGAAGTGAGAATTTCGTTAAAAAAAAAAATTGGGAAAAGTAGGAGTATATATATGCTACGAAGTGTCTCCACGAACAGACATGATTGTTCAAAAAAATAGAAACCGATAGAGGGTGGACCCGGAACCGAACCGAGCCGGCCGGACGGACGGACGACGACGGCGCGGGAAACCAACCTAGCTTGGCGTGGGTCCTCTCCCTTCCACAAAAGTGGGGTGCCCCTTGGGGCCCAAACCCATTTGAGAGGCTCAACTATTTAAACCCATCTCCCTTCTTGTTTCTATTCGATGTGGGACAACACTTTTTCATTCAATTATGGGTTTTGTGGATTCCAAAGTCCCAACAATCCCCCACATGAATGAAAAGTTATGATATCAATACTCTCCGTGTATGCATGAGATGCAAAGTGCGATTATTCCATGAGAAAACGTTGCATCGGGATAAGTAGTCTAAGACTTTGAACTTTCCTTAGTGAAACCTATCGGGCTTACTCAGTCAATCAGTAGACTTGATGTGTTTGAACTGTCGACCTTTCGTGTAAGCTTAGATAATAGAAATCACACAACTGTTTCTCGAACAAAATTGGTTCTCACTGTTGTGTTCGTTTTGGCCATGAACACCTCCTGGTCTCATGAGTGTTTTAGAATTCGGCACTGATTCTCACCGAGCTGACCCTCCGTCACACTCACATAGGTGATTTTTGAACATATAGTTTCATAATCATTAAAAGCTTTTGCTTAACCTTCACATATTAATACTTTCTTTATCCGGGAATGGGTAAAACAAATTTGACAGTACTCTACACTGTCTTCATAACTTAGTTGTCCCTTTAAACCTAGATCCTGGGATCTCCAGTCAACTAGGTAGGGTGTCCGCTATGATGACTTGTTTAAAGGCCTTAAACCCATTCGCCTTGATGTTTTTGCAACCATCTCTCTAGTTAGGCCTTTTATCAATGGATCCACAATATTATCTTTTAACTTCACATAGTCAATGGTGATAATTCCACTTGAAAGAAGTTATCTTACTGTGTCATGTCTTCGACGTATGTGTGGAGACTTACCGTTATACATGACATTCCTTGCCCTTCCTATTGCCGCTTGACTATCACAATGTATACATACATCAGGCACTGGTTTAGGCCAATTAGGAATATCTTCCAAGAAATTTCGAAGCCACTCGACTTCTTCACCGGCTTTATCCAAAGCAATAAATTCTAATTCCATAGTGGATCTAGCAATACAAGTTTGTTTGGATGATTTCAAGACTTCTTTGCCCATACATGTGTGAATACATATACTTGTTGATTGTCTTTAGTCTGGGTTATCAATTTGCATCATAGTATCCTTCAAGTCTTGTCGGATGTCTGTGTAATGCAAGCATAATCTTAGTATACCTTAAGTAGCCAATCGCATTTCATAGCTTTCCAATGATTTTCATTTGGACCAAGTAAATCGACTTAGCTTGCTAACCGCACAAGCTATGTCCGGCCTAGTACAGTTCATGACATACATTAAACTGCCTAGTATACTAGCATACTCATTTTGAGCTTGCGAACACGTTATTCTTGAAAGATGTAAATTAACATCTATCGGAGTCTTTGTCTGATATCACCAGTTCTTGCACTTTCAAATTGTTTCAATATAATGGGATTATGGTAGGCTAATCCTCCGAGATGTATGGTTTTAACTCACAAATAACATCAGACCCCATATCTTTCACTTATCAAATTTGCCCAAGCAAGCATTTGATTTTCTTATGATCTCACCATCCTTTGCACATTATAAGCATATCGTCTACATATAGACATAAAATGGCAAAGCAATTACAGGTTTACTTAACATATGCACATTTATCACACTCATTAATCTTGAAACCATTGACAACATGACTTAGCCGAATTTAGCATGCCATTGTTTTGGTCTTGTTTCCAATCCATGAGAGTGACTTGATAAGCGACATACTTTGCTCTTGTCGGAACAATGAGCCCTTCGGGGTTGTTCAAATATATTTCTTCTTCCAAATCTCAGTTTAAGAAGGCCGTTTCACATCCATTTGGTGATTTCAAGCTTATACACATTTGCTATAGCGATTAGCATCGCATAGATGTAATTCTAGTAGCAATTGGAATAAGTATCAAAATAATCAAGACCTTCTCGTTGCTTGTATCCTTTTACTACAAGCCTAGCCTTATATTTATCAATAGCACCATCCGCTTTCATTTTCCTCTTGAAAATCCACTTACATTGTAGTGGTTTATTACCAGGAGGAAGGTCAACCAATTTCCATGTATGATTTGACAAGATAGATTCAACTTCACTATTGATAGCTTCTTTCCAGAACGGGGCTTCTGGCGAAGTCATAGCTTCTTTGAATGTCCGAGGCTCATTCTCCATGAATCGTTAAGAATCGGGTCAAAGAGCGGGAAGTCCTTTGTCTTTTACTTTACGTCTAGGTTCATCCTCCATTGGATCACTTCTAGATATAGTATCTCGAGACCTCTTATTATTATCAATTGACTCATATACTATATTTATACGGAAATATATTTTCAAAGAGCAGCGTCCATGATTCAATGATCGAGTAGTGGCATGTATATGGGATCTCGACTTGTGAACAAAAACGATATGCATTGCTATTGAGCATATCCGATAAAAACACAGTCAACAGTCTTTAGTCACCGCATAACCTTTTAGGCAGGAACATGACCTTAGCGAAACACCCCCACACTTTGAGATAATTCAAATTTAGGCATTACCTTTCATTTCTCATATGGAGTTTGTTATGTCTTTACGTAGGGTACTCACATTTAAATAAGATTAAGTAGATCAAAACATCTTCCCTCCACAAATTTTGTGGTAAACCGGAACTATTCAACAATGCATTCATTGTTTCCTTTAAAAATAGGTTTTCCTTTCATAACTCCATTAGATTGTAGTGTATAAAGGGCTTGATCATTTAGTGAGCTGATCTGAAACTGGTACATTTCTCAAAAATTGAAATTCATAATTACTCTCATCATCATATGATTTTAATTTCTTGATGTGGGGTTCAACTGACCTTATAAGTTTTAAAAGCATCCACAGGCCCTCAATCTTGCTACTAAGAAAATAAACATAACAATGTGACAGTCATCTATAAAAATAAGCCAGATCACTGATTACCACCTCTCGGCCAGTGATTTCATATCGCATATATCTGTGTGTATTAAATCTAAAGGTTGAAACTATATTGTATAGAGTGGAAAGGGGCTTAGAAAATTTAGATTCAACACACACTTGGCATTTCTCACTTGGACAGTCAAACTTCGGCAACAGTCTCATATTCATTAATTTCTTTATTGACTTATAGTTAACGTGTCCTAGTCTAGCATGCCAAATGTTAGAAGACTCAAGCACATAAGAAGAAGCAACTTTATTCAAATCATCCTTGGATTTACAACCGGTCATTACATTCGACCCAGACAGAGCATCGCTCGGATAACCCTTTCCTACATACATCTCATTTTTTGAGGTACAAACTTGTTAGATACAAAACCAACTTGAAGCATTCTTGCTAAGGAGATCGACACTAAATTCTTGCGAACATCTGGCACATACAGAACATTAATTAGTGTCACAATCTTTCCAGATGTCATCTTTAGAGCAATCTTTTAGACACCTTCAACCTTAGAGGTTGATGAATTACTATAAAGTTTTCATCACCACGAGTTGTGTAGGGCTGAAAACAGTGATCTGTTACCTGAGAATCTGTGAGTTGCTCAGTATCAATCCACCACTCCTTAGGGTTTCCCGCCCGTATTACACTTTCGGATATCACTAGCGGTCGAGTTGATATCATGACACCATATTGGAGATCTTTTCCACCACATTAGCCTGGTTTTACGTACTGTGGCTGCAATCTTTGGCTCGATGTCCAGACTTGCCATAGTTGAAGCACTTGCCAATGAACTTCTTGATCCTTAGTTTGAATCCCTCTTCCCGGACTTGCTGGCATTTTCCTCTTCTTGTTGGGTTTCGATCCTTCTTCAACAACATTGGCCTTTGAAACTTCTAGATTCTTCCCAACTTTCTTCTCATACATCCTATTGTCTTCCTCAATCCTCAACCGAACAATCAAGTCTTCAAGTGACAACTCCTTTCTCTTGTGTTTGAGATAATTTTTGAAATCCCTCGGGATGGTAGCGGTTTTCAATGAATGCATCACTTGAAATGCATCTCACTTAGGTATTCCTTGACATAGATATCATGCATAACCACTTGAAGCTCTTAGACTGACTTAAGATAGTCTTTAGATCATCAGTCGAAATTTACCGACAATGAATTTCTTCCAATCCGGCATCTTCGATTTTGCTTCTTTGTCAGGCCTCCCATAACTCCTTAGCCGTTTTTATTGGACTATAGGCGTTAGAGTATTTTCAGGACTGTTGAGGAGATAGTTGCGACCACGGGGAAGTGAATGATTCCATGCATCCACGAAGCCAACTTTTCTTTATCTGTCTCTCAAGCGTCGATTTAGGACCATCCTCATTGAGGAATCTTGCCAAGTTCAAGGTTGTGAGATAGAACAACATCTTTTGTTGCCATCTCTTGAAATCGGTACCATTGAACTTTTCTGGCTTTTTTCCATGATTCAGAATAGGGTTAATCGGAGTTTAAGGCGAAGGCATTTCTGAAAGTTGAAAGCAGCACATATTCACGAAAGAATCGTGCAGCGGTGCCTTAATACATAAGCGAGCGAAACTTGGCAATACGAGTCGATCAGCGAAGCGAAATTCATTCAAAGAATTTTAATCGACGGCGAAAAATTGATGCTGATTATGGTTAGTGATGTTCGTATACTAGAAACGAAACTAAAATGTCGAAACTAAACACAGCGAGTTACAAACAAACAATCAGAATGTTGATCTGATCCCAACGAAATAACGTTGTGTCCTTAAGACGAATTTGGCCCCTCAATCAGTACCGAGGATAGTGGATGTCGTCTCGGGATAGAGCGGACCTCGTTCCTCGAGCGATGCAGTAGTCGAAGGACTCGGCCAGACTCAATTGTTTGCGAACAATCGCCTGAGAATGATAATGATGAAGTGAAGTGAAGTGAGAATTTCGTTAAAAAAAATTTGGGAAGGGTGGACCCGGAACCGAACCGAGCCGACCGGTTTGTGAGGCGCGCGCGTGAAACCGGCCTAGCCCAACGTGGGTTCTCTCCCTTCCGCAGAGTGGGGTGCCCTTGGGGCTGAGCAAGTTGAGAGGCTCAACTATTTAAACCCATCTCCCATCTTGTTTCTATTCGATGTGGGACACACTTTTCATTCAATTATGGGTTTTGTTGATTCCAAAGTCCCAACATTGTTTCCCCTATTTTCATAGTTTTCTTTATTTTTAGGGCCAAGCGTTTCAAAAACAATAAACATATCCAACTTG
The DNA here is from genome assembly GCA_016808115.1 of Tetrastigma voinierianum. Lineage (NCBI taxonomy): Eukaryota > Viridiplantae > Streptophyta > Magnoliopsida > Vitales > Vitaceae > Tetrastigma > Tetrastigma voinierianum. The sequence goes on from JAEQBH010004116.1 coordinate 78,921, forward strand.
CTCTTTTCCCTTACATTTCATCATGCTAGAAAACGCTTCATTTTCTCTCTCTCTCTCACACACACACACACAAACACACACACACACAAATACAAACAAATCAAATTATGAGCATCAATATGTCTATATGCACACACACACACACACACACACACAGATATATATATATATATATATATGTATCTCTATAACATCAATATGTCTATAGTGCACACACACACACAGATATATATATATATATATATATATATATATATATATATATATATATATATATATATATATATATATGTATGTATGTATGTATGTATATTCGATCAGAAGAGACAAACAAATCAAATTATGATTCTCAATATGTTTATATGTATTATAGTCATTATAGGATTATCAAATGTATATGCTATGAGCAGATTCATTATGTGGATGTTGCATCGTTCTCAAAGTTTCTAGGGAACGAATTTGATTTTGAGTTTCTATTTGATAGTTTTAACCAATAAAATTATCTCTTTTAAAAAAATTACTTTTACGAGAGAGAAAAAAACAAAACAACATTTAAGTCTTCTACTTCAAATGGGCAACGTGTCATACCTTTTGTTAAGATATTTAAAGAAATGTGTTTGATACAAACTGGATTATTTATTAAGACTAAAGCCTCTTCTCATCAAGTGTCTTCAAGAAAGTTTTTTTTAAGGAAAAATAATTTTATTGATTCAAACTTGCAATATATATATAGATTCAAGATACAAATTGCTAAAACCCATAACGGAATACGGACGACCAGTGGCGGAGCCACCATAGGCTATGCCCCCCTTTAAATTTTTTATCCTCGAATTTTTTATATACGGCCTTCCCTCCCCACATCTATGGTGTGGCATTGAATTAGTTTTTTTATCCTATCATGGTGTGACATTGAAATTATCCATGTAAATTTTTTTATCCAACATTTCCATAACATTAAGGCTTCTTTTAGAACCCATAAAATATTAAAGAAAAAAATTATTAAGAAAAATGATTTTCTTATATATCTTTGATTTCACTGTGAAAAATATAAAAATAAATAAAATATAATCAAGATTTCTCAAATTTTTATATATTTTCAAATTTCTTAGTCTTATGTGATAGAGAAAAACAAATAAAACGAGTTTGAATTATTGGAATCTTAGGACATCCATCCATAAATCTATGACTTCATATTCAACAAAAGCAAAAAATAATATACATAATAACGAGAATGGTACTAATCCATGCATCTTCCAGGCAATAACCTATTTACAGGTCTTGACCATAGAGTGTGGGCTCCAAAAACAATTTGACGCCTTTTTGGTTTCAGATCAAGGATACAAAGAATTCTCTTCCCTTTGAAATTTGTCTCACACCCTAACCTATATATAATGTTATATTTATAATAGGGTTTAGTGGGCTATTGAATCCACTTACATACTTAGGCCTATAATTAATCCATGTAAGTGAGTTCGATGTTCTAACTTAATTAAAACTCTAATTTTCTTATCTGGGCTTAGTTCTAACATTCTCCCACTAGCCCTAAAGCAAACTTGAAGGCTCATATGGATCATAACACTGGCCACTTACAAATGAGTTTGCCCGAGGACCCATGGTACTTTCCAATTTTGGCTCCCGTGGAATTAATTATACATAATTCCATAATTGGTCAATCATACCATTATAGTAAACCAATTGCACTCCAAAATCGAAAATGTCTCATTCCAAATCATTGTAGAAGATTACCAAACCCTACTAATCACTCACACCACCTCCCCATGAATCGATACTAGTAATTTCAGACATTATACTATAAAATATCGAAATTACCATTTACCTTTGGAGTTCTGAAGCTTACCCTTTGACTGATCATGAATGTAAGTCCGCCCCAAGCTCAAGTGGGTATGCAGCCGGGGACAATACGATCAATCATCTTTTAAGTTACCTCAGGTTGTATATTGCCTAATAATTAGGGTCATCATGGTTCTCATGTCTGGTCAAAACAAGATTCTATGAGCTGGATCAAGAAGCCATCCAAGATCACTTTGAGTGACTATCACTAATAGATGGTCATAAGGAGCACCTCAAAATGACAACCTACTCCCCTCGACTCTCCAATGACGCTTATGGTTAAGAGCCCATGTGAGATAGTAGCTGAGGCAAAACCATCCAAAGATAGTATATGACGATTTGCACTCCTAAGTCTCGTTCAATATGTACCAAGTACATCCTGGTATGATATCCTAGAGACTCATTCTAATAGTTATGACAAACTACTCCCAATAACTAGGCAAATATCACACCACAACTACTTATGGATTGCCAACATCCATGAACCGTCGTGAACAACCTCAAACACAAGGGACCCATATCTATGTCCTCTATGCATCCACACGCACCCAGATATGTACAATGTGCTTGAACTAGGCCTGAATGAACGATGTCACGAGTAACTAAAACACCAATTTTATTGGCTGGAAACTAATTGTTATAACCATGAAACTCAAAAACTAGAGAGTACATCTAAGTTCTATATTGTATACATGAGATTCAAACACTTTAGTCTTAAGTGCTTTAGTAAAAGGATTTGCTAGGTTATCCTCAGATGCAATCTTTTCTACTATAATGTCTCCTCTCTGCACAATCTCTCGAACTAGGTGATCCTTCCTTTCGATGTGCTTGCCTTTCCTATGATTCCTTGGTTCTTTGTCTTGACCAACAACCCCACTATTATCACAATACAAGATTATGGGATCAACCTTGCTTCTGACTCCTAATTATAAGGAATTTCCTAATATCTTCCTTCCTTTATACCTCTGATGGCCACATATTCGGCTTCCATAGTTGAATCGGCAATACATGATTATGACCCTCCTGTCATTGCTCCACAATAATGTAAATTACATCCAAAGGTGGATGTCCTTAAATCTACATCTAATTGAAAGTCGGAATCAGTATATCCTATAGGGGCCAACTCATCGCCATGATATACTAGCATATAATCTCTCGTTCTCCTTAAGTACTTGAGTATATGCTTCACAGCGGTCCAATGTTCCCTACCTGGATTAAATTGATACCTACTAACTATTCCAATTAAATAGCATATATCTAGTCTAGTACATAACATCACATACATAAGACTACGACTCTTGAAACATATGATCTTTGTCTTCATGTATTATTTTCTCTTCGATTGCCTTAGGACAACTGGTCTTAAGAAAGATTGATTCCATATCTAAAGGTGTAAAATCCTTTTTTTGGAATCTTGCATGTTAATACTTAGACAATATACTATCTACTCACCTTTCTTGAGAAAGTATATGCAATAATCTTATTCTTTCTATCTCATATTATCTTAATACCTAGAACATATTGTGCCTCTCCCAAATCCTTCATTTGGAATTGAGTAGCTAACTGGATCTTTGCCTTTGACAACATTTCAAAGTCTTTTCTAATCAACAAATTGTCTTCCACATATAAAATTAGGAAAACCACTACTGCAGCATCATCGTCTTTCGATATACATAATTGATCAAAACCAAAAAGATTTTGGCTTACTTGATCAAAACGCTTGCTCCATGATTCGATGTTTCTCGCTTAAGTCCATCTAAGTGACTTATTCAACTTGCATACCATGTGTTCTTGACCTTTGGTTATGAAACCATCTGATTGCATCATAGAGATGTTCTCTTCAAGATAGCCATTAAGGAAGGCTGTCTTGACATCCATTTATCATATTTAATAATCATAATATGCTGCAATTGATAGAAGTATTCTGATGGACTTGATCATGGCCACTTTTGAAAAGGTTCTCTGCGATTAAAACCTGATTTTACTATAACCTTTGCTGCATCGTTTCATGTCTCAAACTCTTTCCATCTACTCCTCTCTCTCTCTCAGACACCCATTTACAACCAATGTTTAACTGGGGTAATCCACAAGAGTCCACACATTATTGTAATAGATGGATTCTAATTCCGATTTCAGCCCTTTCCAAAATCGAAATCTTCATTAACGAGCCTATAGCAACCAATGGGATCATCCCCTCATGTGACTCAGATCACAAAAGATGATTCTCCCCATCAACTTGAGCTAACAGGGTCTGTAATGCACCTCCCACTATGATGAGACATATTCGTGTATGAGTATCGTGCATAGTGGGTGTCGACCATCGAAGAAACAAACATTATCTCGATGCTAGGGAATTCATTCTTCCGTCCATTCATCCATATCCTAATTATGTGATTCAAGATGCATTCTTCTTCCATGAACTTAGCATTTGCACTCATAAATACCGCGGATGCATTTACCTAGAAAATATTAACCCTCGTCTCGTACCTTTGATATCCAACAACCAACACAATTCCAACTTTGCATCCAACTTGTTAGATGACTGCTTTAATACATAAGCGGGATATGACTTAAAATAAGTTTTCGACCGTCCATTTTCATGGGTGCCTCGTACTAACTCGATGACACCGTAATCAACATAAGCTTGTCATTCCCTGCAAAGTGGCATATCCTCAAAGGATAAAGGTAATGTGGAAAACCTGATTATTGACCTTTACCATGTCTAAGAGAGTTCGATTTCTCTTCTTTCCTTCGCCACCCAGCTTGTCAGGAGTTCTGAGCACTAAATTGAGATAAAATCCCATGCTCCTTAAGGAAAGATACAAAAATCATTGGGACATGTACTTACCCACCCGATCAAAATTGTAAGGATTTAATGTGTCCCCTAATTGTTTTTTCCTCGACTTAGCTTTTTAAATTCCTTGAATTTATCCAAGGCCTCGCTTTCTTCATTAGTACACATATCCATATCTTGAGTAGTCATCAGTAAAAGTGATGAAATACTATAGCAGCCACTCTTACATGGACAATTTTCAAATGGCCCACACACATTCGAGTGTACGAACTAAAAACATCCCCTCATCCCTAACCTTTCGCGCAAAGGATCTCTTAGTCATTTTATCTTGAATACAATTTTGACATAGTTGTAGTTGTTCCAACGTTAAAGTGGCTAATGGCCCATGACTCGCTAGTCTTTGCATTCTTTTCAAATTTATGTGATCAAGCCTTAAGTGCAATAACTGAGTTTGGTTAATACTAGGCTCTTTTCTTCAACTTGAATAACAACACAATCAATATGATATAAATTATTCATCAATGTGCCACATGTAACAACTTCATTTTCTTTCATAATAGAAACATAAGTTTATTAAAAGAAACTGAATAACTGTCATTACATGATTTAGAAATTGAAATTAAATTTTTTTCTGTAGCCTGCACAAATAAAACAATCATGTAAAACTAAGACTCGAATTATTCGAAAAAAACTAAGACTATGATCCCCTACAGCTATGACTAAGATGGAAGTTGAGGAAGCCATCTTTAACTACATCTCTCCTTCATTGAGACTTCTTGTCACCCTAAACCCCTATAAAGAGCTACAAATATGGTTAGTGGCTCCTGAATCTATCCACCAAGCATTGGTAAAATCAGCCACAAAACAAGACTCAATGACTACAGTAGAAAAGTTGCCTAATTGTCCCTTTAACTTAGGGAAATCCTTCTTCCAGTGTCCCTTTTATCCGCATTTGAAGCATTTTCCTTTTGGCTTCCTATTAGGATCAAAAGGTCTAGCTTTATTGGCAATCTTGGGTTTAGCATGAACACCTTATCAATTTGCTTTATTCCTTTTCTTCCCATTTGGAGTCTTAGAGGATTCACTTGTCACAAAATAAACATTTTGCTGGCCCTTTAAAATTGTCTCAATTATCTGAAGCTGTTGCATCAGTTCAATCAAAGTTCATTCTAATTTATTCATAGAATAATTCAACTTGAAATGATTGAATGAAGGAATCAATGTCTTAAGGACCATGCTATTTTGTGTTTCCCAATCAATATCAAGCACCTAGGTCTCCCAGTTCATTAAAGAGTTCGATCATTTTTATCATATGATCTCTCACTGAAGTACCTTCAGACATTCTAGTGTTCATTACCTGCTTCATTACCATTTGCTTAGCTAATCTACTCTAAACTCCAAACATCTCCTGAAGACTCAAGAGCATTGCACTCGAGGTACTACGGATTGGATGCCGACTTTCGTGGGTTTCTTCACGAGAGAAGCTAAGATATATCCCTTGCTTTCATCATCCTTCTCCATGCCTCATAGTCTTCTTCAAGTGTCGAGCCTTTGGTGTAGGGCTAAGCATGAAGGGCTCTAAGGTCACCCAAATTATACCCTCACAAGTTAAGACAATGATTAGATTTCTTTTCCAACTCACATAGTTGGTTCCATCTAACTTGTTGTTCAAAAGGATTGATGCTAATGGATTAAAGGCAGACATATTTATCCTGAGAATCAAATTTGTGTTAATCAGTATGTGTTCATTACTAGCATAATACATGTATTATTATATATACAACTTGCATTGATAGCATGCGCACATGATACTCAAAATTACACACATCAGATAAATTAACTTTCACGAATCCTGATATCCTTACTTTGTATGTGTCTAGCTTCTCAAAGTTAATAAGATATATAATCTAATCAATCCCAAAAGTCACTTATCCTTAGACTAGGTGATTGACTTATCCTTTATACTTTGGCCTCTTGAAAATATAAATAGGGACTATTTTAGATATTTTATTATTTTCTTCTGCTATGTATACACCACTCCATCTCTCGGTTTCTATATTTCCTTTTGTAAAACTCCCCAATTCCAGTTAATCGTCCCACTAAAATAATATTTAATGAACCAACCATAAAGGAGTCTTTAACTAGAATCACATTTGTCGTCGATCCAAACATGAATCACAAGACCCTTTTAGTGGAAGGTCGTAGGCTCGCTAAACCTTCTCTCACTTAATTATTTTAAAAACTTTAGTGTTTTGAAGTTTATGTTATAGTTATTCTTAAATTCAACTAAATTTGATCTCTAAATTTCTCTAATTTAGCAAATTTATATAGTTAAACGAATTATAGAATAAGCACTATAAACATACTAGATATAATTTTTTTCTAACATGTAAGTTGTTTACTTTGAATTTAAATACCTTTAAACAACAAATACGATCTTAATTAAATCCATCATTTTATTAATAGATAAAATTATATATCTATTTTTAACATTTATCCACTAGGATACTCTAGTTAAAATATAATTTGATTTGTAATAATAAATTAAATTATATATCTATTTAACAACTATCTATTAAAGGATAATTCTTGTTAAAATATAATTTAATTCATAAGAATAAATTAAATTATATATCTATGTAACAATTTTCTATCAAAGGATAATTCTTGTTAAAATATAATTTAATTCTTAAGGATAAATTAAATTATATATGTCACGCCCCAAAACCCACCCTAGGGGCATGACTGTTAATTCACACCCTCAAGCCTTCAGACCGAAGGTTTGAAGTGTGAAACGACACTAACCTTCCTTGTAATTGGATTTTTGTCCAATTACCAATCACCGTTCTCCGTATAAATGCAACTTTCTAAATCCTCAAACATCAACTTTAAGAAACCAATACATCAACTCCAAGTATACTTAATATCCAAAATAACTTCTCAAACTCAAATATTCCAAACAGAACTAAACTTTAACATCTAAACAATGTCCCAAGAGAAGTTTTAAACAAATATTCTAATAAAACCATTTTCACGTCCTAACCATCACTCCTCGCCCAAACTAAGGGTACCTGAAAAATTTTAAAAAGAATAAAGGGTGAGCTCAAAGCCCAATAAGAAATACTAATACATTTTCATGGATCAAAAGTTTTCAATCATATAACAAATAGGAGATGTTTTTCATCAAAACTTTTGATTCAAAAATAAGTTGGAACATTAACAAAATATACTTCAAAACATTCTCACATTCATTTCACCTGCTTTCATATCAATGTGATCCAAACAATTTCTCACATCAAATTTCGATTCAAACACTTTCATATCAAATCCAAAATCAAATACATTTCAAATATATTTTTCTCCTGTCATCAAATATCAAATGCAGGCCCAGCTATGTGGGACTTTCAACGCTATTAGCCGCAAATTGTTCCTTTTAAGGTGGATCTTAACCAAACACCACTAGCACTAGTAACCTCTAACCAAACCCCCTAGAGGCCGGGTTCAAATCAATTACACTCCCCACCAAAGAAAATGTAAAGGTCAACTATTATATCCCGTTGACAAGGGCCGAATAATGTCAACTATTATTCCCACTGACAGGGCCGAACTAACCAGAATCAAATATTTCATTCAAAAGTTCAAATTACAAAACATCATATCTCCACAATTTCTTTCGTAAACAAAACAAATCTCAAAAGTACAATCATACAAAACTACTTTTTGATCCATGGATAATCAAATAAATAAAAAAAGTAAAACTTTTCATAAACCAAAATTATGTTATAATTCGCTTAAAACAATTTTCATTCTCAAATGAAGTAAAACAAACAATTTTTCTTTTTTTTAAAATCGCATTAACATCCTCACACTTACATATATAAAAATAATAATTTTTCAAAAAGTCAGATAGAATCCCCTTACCTCAAAGGAGTACTCAAAAGCTTTGAAAGAGTTAATCCGAAGAATTTCACCTCAATGAAATATTTCTCCTAAAATAATAAGGAAGAAACTATCATCATCATTACTTATTATTCTTAAACTTTCCTAATTTGATATTCTTAACAATTATATTATTTTTGCTCACCTCAAATATATTGATTAACTGCTCAAATGATAACTATTGAATTAGTAGTTTTACAAATTTTATAAAAACTCCTATTCCTTTCTGAGATTCTATTTTAATAATTTATTTATTTTTATGCTCTTAATCCGAACTAAATCTTTTACTAGAAAGAAATAATAATATTAATAAATATTTTACAAATTATATTATTACATAATACACATATAGTTTCCTTTTACTCTAGCAATTATTATACTTGACAACAAGTATTATTAACGGATCTTATTTCCTATAATTGCTAAATAATATTATAATCATATTTCTTATCTAATAAAATCTCAACTTAATAAAATATTTACTTGCCAAAAATACATATATCTTTAAATACTTATCAAATACAAATATTTATACAGACCAAGATTTTCAAGTAAATTTATCCTATTTGTTTATCATTATTTTCTTTCAAAAAGTATCCTTAAATACTTTTTCATTCTCATACTCAAAGTAATTCAATATTACACCACAAATCCTTATTTTATTTTATTTCTAAAGAACGAAAGTGTAATCTAAATCTGACTTCGTCAGGGTTGATTTAAATTGAAAGAAACATTAAAGAATCTACATCAAAGAAAAATAAGGAAGATCTTACCTAGAGAAATTTGTTCTTCAAACTCTAGATCCGAAAGCCGTACGTCATCTGGAATTCTACCAGCCAGAGAGAAATTCAAAGAAGAATAGAAAGGATTTTCTTTTCTTACTCCAATTTATACTAGGGTATCTATTGGGAAAATTACATTTTTACCCCTCTTCCATTAAATTAATTAATTAATTACTAATTGAATTATCATTATTATTTTCATAACGTCTAATTGAATTATCATTATTATTTTCATAACGTATGCCTATAAAAAATTCCCTCACATTATTATTTTCCGTAACTTATACCTATACAAATTCTTTGTCATTATTATTTTCCCTAACTTATACCTATACAAATTCCTGTCATTATTATTTTCCCTAACTTATACCTATACAAATTCCTGTCATTATTATTTTCCGTAACTTATACCTATACAAATTCCTGGGTGTTACAATATATCTATTTAATAATTATCCATTAAAGGGTAATTCTTGTTAAAATATAATTTAATTCCTAAGAATAAATTAAATTATATATCTATTTTATTATTTATTAAATAAATCTTGTTAAAATGTATTTAATTTCTAATAATACATTAAATTATTTATCTATTTAACATTTATAAATCTTGTTAAAATATAAATTAATTCCTAATAATAAATTAAATTATTTATCTATTTAACATTTATAAATCTTGTTAAAAAATAATTTAATTTTCTCATAATAAATTAAATTAAAATTCAATTTATTTAGATTTTTCGAATGTACAAAATAATCCAAAATTAGTTAAACAAATAATTTCAAAACTCGATTCAAATGAACTGAATGAAAGGAAACATGCATTTTAATTAAAATTCTTCTACTGCACAAAACTTATTTGTGCATCAAGAATTACATGAAGTAGAATGTTCACCAAACAGATTTGTGTACCCAACAAATCAACCATATTGGTGCACCAAATAGATCACATTGACCTATGTCAATATCTAGGGCAATTCTAGTTTGACCAGAATGTTATTTACATGCATTTATCAAATATCAAATCAATAAAAAAATTAATTTGTTTTATTAACTTATGAAATCTCATATCTGGAATCTAGGAAACCCGCTCTGATACTAGATGTTGGAATCTCGGGACATCTATCTAGAAATCTATGATTTCATAAAAAACGGAAGCAAAAAATAAAATACATACTAACCGGAATTGAACTGATTCGTGCATCTTCCAGGCAATAACCGATTTGCAGGTCTTGACCACAAAGTGTGGGCTCCAAGAACAATTCGACGCCTTTTTGGTTTTAGATCTGGGATACAGTTAAATTCTCTTCCCTCTGAAATTTGTCTCACACCCTAAACCTATATATAATGTTTTATTTATAATAGGGTTTAGTGGGTCATTAAATTCACTTACATACTTGGGCCTATAATTAGCCCATATAATTGAGTTCAATGGTCCAATTTAATTAAAATTCTAGTTTGCTTACCTGGGCTTAGTTCTAACATGTATAAACATATATAATTAATTCCGTAAACCAAGCACAACCTTAGGCTCCGTTTAGGACCCGAAAAAGTACTAGGAAAGGAAAATATATATTAAGGAAAATATATATGATAAAAATATATAATTAATACGAAAAAGAATTTTTGAAAAATGTAAAAGAAAATAAAACATGCAAGAAAAAATTCTATCAAGATTTTACATATTTTCTTACAACATATCGCATACGGGAGAAATAAACAAACTAAACAGAGTCATCTATGAACTTATAAAAATAAATGGGGAATAAATTGCAGAGATGTAGTGTTGGATCAAACTCTGATACCATGTTAAATGACCAATTCTCCTAAAAGTTCAAACTTGTAGGATTTAATTTTAATATGAATATCATGCCTTAACTATAAATAAAAGAAAACAAATAAATGAATTTGAATAAACATATAAAATTAATTTATTAGGTTTAAACCATTTTTTTGTCCTTCAAATTTTATTTCCTTCTATTTTTCTTGTCTATTTTCTTTTCCTACTACTTTTCGGGTTCCAAGGCTTGGCTTTCCTACTACTTTTCGGGTTTCAAGGCTTGAGCCAAGCCTTGGAACCCAAAAAGTACTAAAGAAAGAAAATAGAAAGAAAATAGGTAGGAGTGAAAAACCATCGAAAGAAATTTTTGAAAGAAAAATAAAAAGTTCTTAAACTTCTACTCTTTTATTTGTTACTCTCTATTATATCATGACTAAAAACTTAAGAATATATAAGATTTTGAGAAATTTTGATTATATTTTATTTTCTTTTATATTTTTCATGGTGAAATCAAACATTATTTTCCTTAATAATTTTTTTCTTAGTACTTTTTCAATTCCAAACGGAGCCTTAGTAATTTTGCCCCCCCTTCAACTTATTTTTTGGCTCCCTCCAGAGAATTATTATTTGGGAATGGTGTTTTATACATAACTGGCATTTTGTTTTGCATATATACTTATTCTAATTTATATATATATTTTTTTTTAAAATCATAGAAAAACCAAAAGTGAGAGAATCATTTTATTTCCTTATTAATTTTGGGAACCAAACACGACCTTGGGAACAGTAAAAGGGAAATCATTTTCTTTATTTGGTTAATGGTTATCATGAATTCTGAAAGAGAAAGAAGCGTGCTAGAGCCTAACATTCTACGGCTTCAAAAACTGGTCATTTTTTATAGTTTCTGAGAAACCAAACATCAGAGTTTTGAGATGGACTATTTCGAAATAATGTAACTGGCGATAGTCTAGAAGTGAAATTTGCATTAGAATTTCTTTATTTAGGAACTTAACTAAAGTTTTAAAAATCAGATCGATCACAAAATCGGAAAATTTATAAGTTTACGGTTAATTAGTCAGATCAATGATCGAACTGTAATCGAACCCATGACATCATAAATACATAATTTATATTCTAAAAAAGTTAAAATTAATTTTTAAAATTTTAAAATATAATTTCATATTTATAATTTATCATTCATTGTTATATATAGTTATATTAATATTTTAATTTTTATGAAGTATACTATGGTGAATATTTAAATAGAAATTCTTTATCAAAACATATATACCTCTTCGTTAAACAATTTTACAGAAGGCGATGTGAAAATTAACGTAATCCATTAAGCGGGGCGGGGAACCGTAGAGAGATTGTCACTACAAAATTTCTCATTTGAGTTGTTTCTGAACTGTCTGACGGACACCGGCTGGCCGATTTGGACGACTGCTACGTAATCCATAGATCATACCGGAAAATTGATTAGTCTAGACCAAGGAACAAAATATCGATAATTACGGATACATCGATATTTGAATTTTACGGATATATAAAAAATATCGGTAAATATCGATGGATATTTTGACAAAAACATCGATAAAACGAAAATTAACAAAAATACTTTGAAATTCATGGAAATACATTATTGAACTATAAAAAAAGACATAAATAATATACACTTGTTGAAGACGATATTCATTATAATTTATAGAGAGATTACATTACAATACTATTTAAAACCAAATGAAGCATCGATGCGGCTCCATTACATTATTTGATAAAGAGATCTCATCCGATGAAGACAGATTCATACTAAGATTCTCAAAATACTGAGATAAATCACATATAAAAATAATTTGAGAGTCAAATGAGCTCTGATGTATAAGCATGAGTTTCTTGTAAATAAATTTATATGATTTGGGGTAAGATTTATGTAATTTTTTTGAGTCAAAATAATCATCGGATTGTCAAAAACTATCAAGGGATTTATTCTAACCATCGATTTGATTTTGGTTCGTAACCGACCGCCGATCATCATATATCCGTTGGAAATCACCCAAACCATTGGGACAAGCCTTTGAAATTTAAAATCAACCGTTGGATCATCATATATTTGTTGAAAATCAATCTAAACTGTTAGATCAAACTTCAAATTTAAAATCAATCATTGGATTGTATCATATAGCTTTTGGATGCTTTTTAAAAAGTAGATGAAATCTCGAACCTGATCAAAACTGAATGAATGATCGTTAGATATTTCTTTATCAAAAGATCACGATCGATAGCTATATCGGGCCGATATATTCGATATTTCGAGCATTTTATCGATATATCTTCGATATTTACCGATATTTTTCCAGAGATTCCAACACATGCGCGCATAAGATATACTCTCGATATTTTGCTTAAATATCGAAAATTTCCAACATTTCGTCGAAATATCAGTAATTTTACCAATTATTGGCCTATTTTTTGGTCAATCGACTTTTGGTTGGCAAAATCATGTTTGTACCAGTAGATATCCGATATTTCAACGATATATCAGCCGATATATCTGATTTTTTGTTCCTTGGTCTGATCAGCCTATCTAGTTCAATTTTTAAAACACTCAATTTAACTATAGAATACTTTGGGAGTTTTTTATGGGTTTATGTTTTGTAAGTCTTATGCCTTCCAAATATCAAAGTTGATGAAGTTTCTATAATTGAAATTTCATTTTCATTTTCCGTAACAGGTATGCAAATTAAGAATGAAGATTGTTATGTTAGATATTTGGCTAGTCATTGCATTTATGATGTTTCCTACGAGTTTATAATATTTTGTTATTTTTTAATGTCATTCAGCTTTGAGTCATTTACAACTACTTCATCAATTTTGTTATCATATGCGAACCCTTCCAATTTCTTTTATAGTCTAATAAATTAACTATGATAGACTTCCCATCTTATTCATAGTTTCCTATCTTTATGCCTCCTTCAACTTTCCCATAATGTCTCATAAACACCTTATAGTGCTAAGACATATTTCATTTATTTTCTCCACTATCTCTTCATACTCTTTTTTTCTCTTTCTTTAAAAATCAACTTCAAGAAAGTATATGTAAATACTTGCTTTCATTGTTTACATTTGAAGTCAATCACTACAAGGAATTTTTGTTCTGTGAGGAAAACCTCAAGGTAGATTTTCTTCTCGTTTTTTTTACCTAAAAGTCCTAATGTGACAATGCAAAACTGTCATATGAAATCTCAAGAAATTTTGAAAATCATTAAATTGTTAGTTGAATAAATTGGAAAGTCTACACTACCTTGCTAACATTTAACATTTTTTTTGTTCCTACAAACACGAAAGAAAAAATAAGCACTTCAATTATCGCTTCAAATTTAATACAACTTTACTTCTTTATCTTTTTGTATGCAATTTTATAATGGGACACAAAGATTTTTGCATTCTGTCTATTTCAAGACATCAAACAATTTTGACAAAGCACATTGCTTCTCTTGTTAGAGATATTTCTTATCATAATCTTAGGCAAAAATAAATTCATGTTTTGCATCATCAAAATTCGATATCACAACTTGTCACAATAAGTTGTTGTGACGCCAGTATCGGCGTACCAGAAATGTCATGTACTAGGCCCATGACCCTCGAAGCCTAGGCATCGCAGATAATTGCTTTGATACCAAATCGTGACATCGTACGCATGCACCATAAATGTCCTAGCCTAGGCCAATGCCCCTCAAACCCTAGGTACTCGTGTACCTATCTGTGTACAAAGGAACCTCTATCCGATTTTGTTAAATTATGGTCCCGATAAAGGGGACCCAATAGTGCAGCATCTGCCACTGTGACATCCACAAGTTTTCCATGGGTTGGTCTGCTGGTCAACAAACCCTGCCTCGGGGGCTGGCCACGTGGGATCAAGTTATGTGATTACAAGTTACCATATTTAATAAACCGATTTCGAGCAAATATTCTACGTATCAAGGTCAATATTCATCAGGAAGGATAAGGAAGAGTATAGGGAGTGCTATTTGGGAAATATCGCCATCAAATCTGAAGATTGGAGTCTTATTTGGTGAGATTTCTATGGGATGAAGATATCGCATTAAGACGGATATGGTATGAAATCATAATTCTCTAACCGGCTGCTGAGACAAATTAGGAAACATGAAGCTATTACAATATCAGATAAGATCTCTGTGAGGCTTTATAAAGGGGGAAAGAAATCATTCATGGAGAAGAGTGAACAATACACACTAGGAGACACTGTGAAGTCATTCACGAGGTGAAGTAGTCAAGTATAGTATTACCCTCGTTTCTGAGAACGAGCAAGGGTGATAGAAAAAACTTATGTAGATACGCAATATACTTCGCTCATACACACATATCCGAATGCACTCAAACTACGTGACCTGGCACCAAAGTAGGGATCCATGTTTTTCCGTAAAGTGACCACAAGGGAAAACCGAGAAAGAGAGAGTATATAAGTAGAGAGCAGAGAGAGAGAGAGAGAGAGAGAGAGAGGTGACGACTGCTCTCTATCTGATATGCCAAATGAAAACCTAATTTCCATCGGACGGGGAAGTCGAGAGGCTCATATCGACGAGTAGGACTCTCTCAAATAGGTACTCATGGATAGTCCAATTTCATCATAGACTATCAATACGCCGACACCGCCGCCGCTATATCGCTACATAATATAATAATAATACATAATTGATATTATATCTGATTTGCTCTGATACCAATTGATAGAAAAAAACTTATGTAGATACGCAATATAGCACAAGGTTTATACTTTTGTCGAATGAGTGATCGCGTACATGAGTTCAGATATTGTCGTAGAATAAGGTAAACTTATTTCTATGTTTCACTGTGAGAGAGTTAGATGAAAAAGGTTGAGAGAAATAGGAAGTTTTGTCTCACATAAGACCAACATGTAACCTAATTGATATATAGTGGAACCTCTTTGCATTCGGGGCTCAACTTCAGACGAGGCCATCGTCGAACCTCAAGGACCACCTTTATCTTCAGGGTGATTTTTTCCTATAGCTCTCAAAGTAGCTTTATTTTCGTGATTAATCATTGATATATATCTTGGTAGACATCAGTCTTGATAGTATTGCATCACTTGATACAACAACTAGTAGATCATTGTCAAAAAAAACATTTTTTTTCTCTTTCATATATATATATTTACACGTATTTACCCTTTCATCATAAATAAATTTAAGTGTTAACTTGAGTAGTTTTCAAACATAGTCTTCCAAACTGTACTCTCCCCCCAACTTAGTTCTTTTCTATACATAGCAAATTAACTAACCTCAATAGATCATGACCCTGGCTTTATTTTACAATCCCTTGCTATGGTTTCAGAGGCAATGTCAGGAGTCGAACTCACAAATGTCCATGTAACAGGGGTCCACCGATGACTCCTAATCAATTAAGGCTTGTCAAGTCATAAGGGATCTCTCAAACCACTAACTCCTCGTTTTACTCCCGGACTTTAATGAGCTCGACTCCAGTACTCAAGTAATTTGCTAAATTCCACCTATCCACCCGTGTATCGAGCAACAAGTCGATGACTTCAAACCGCCTGGTTTAGACACCGTAGCTTTAAAGACTTTCGCCATATACCCCCGAACCGGTGTTCTGCTTCCGTGCAAGTAAGTCACAACAAATTTTTTTTTTTCTTTTTCTTTTCTTTTCTTTTTTTTTTTTTTTTTTTGAAAGACTCATTAGTCTTTTATTCGTGGGTCCCACCTATTAGCGGTCAAGATTGGTGCCATATTGCAAGGCTTAGGAGGCAAGGCAGTTTTTCAACTTATAATTGAAACCTAATGTGTACAGTGTGTGTTTGGTTCAAAGTTGAAGCAATAAGGTTAAAGACAAGAGAAATTTCAACGGTTCATCAACTCAAATAAGCATAACACCATCCTAACATCAACAAAGATTTACACAAGACCCACTTCTCATGATAAGTCGAGCATTACAAAAAAATTATAAGTGAGAAATGAAAAACAACAACTAAAAAACATGTGTTGAAACCAAAAACATATACTTGTACTGTGAAGAGGCACAAAACTAATAGCAAGTCATTCAATCAAAACAAACTTACTCTTTGCTCAAAACATAATGCACTTCCTTCATTAACTCTCCCCCAACCGGCGATATCGCCCCCTGGCCAGGTCTCGAGTCGGGAACCAACGGCGGAAGTGATACCTCCTCGCGTCGCGGGAGGGTGAAACCTCATCCTCCTCCCCGCTCGAGTTTGAGCTTTAAGGATGAGCAATGTGTACACTGAAGCCGCAGGGGAATCAGTAACCGCAGTGAGCCGCAGTACACCGCTGCAAGAGTCGTAGGGTATAACTCCGTCGATCTTGCGGGTTGTCTGTCGAGTGAGAGGGATAGGTGGCAAGCCTAAGTGCTGTTGCTGGAACTCCGAGCAAGGATAGCCGTATTCTGTGCAAGAAATAGCTTTATGCGAGCCATCCGCAGCCATGGCAAATACAGGCAACAATGAAGGATTGAGATGTAACCGCAAAATTACAGACAGCGGCCATGATG
This sequence comes from Tetrastigma voinierianum, assembly GCA_016808115.1. NCBI lineage: Eukaryota > Viridiplantae > Streptophyta > Magnoliopsida > Vitales > Vitaceae > Tetrastigma > Tetrastigma voinierianum. Next base: position 96,631 of record JAEQBH010004116.1, read on the forward strand.
GCAAGAAAATCCTGAGCAGTGATATGGATAGATGCCACTAGTGGTGAAGAGGAGTTGGTGCCTCATCGGGCTGCATGAGCCAGAGGATGCAGAGCGTCGCGGTGTACTGCGGAGCAAGTGCATCGGGCTCCAGCGCAAAGAGTCGTGACAAGTAAAGGACTCCCGAAAGGTGGATCACTGAGTCAGCCGGTCCCATGGTGGATCGATCCGCCGCATAAGGGTCTACTGAAGAGAAGGGCCCCAGCACAACCGCCACTCGACAAGTAACGTGGCTCGCAACTTCATAGACTCTCGGATGCTGTGGCTCATCCGAAGTCATGCGGCTCCAATACATGTGAGCAACCGCGAAACAACAAGAAATGGTCTCGCTTTATCGTAGGTGCTTCCTGCATCTTCTCTTCAAAGTGGAAAAGGGATTTTTATGACAGCTCGAGGGCTAAAACTAAAAGCCCTCCAAAATGCATAAGTGCCTTCCAAGACGGCGCCCGCCCCTAAACAAGCAAGCTTGAAGAGAGGTGCCAGATGGATCAGAGTATACGGCCCATGAAAAGCATCCCTAAAGGAAGCCGCCTCCTCGAACAAAATGTAGCGCCGGCCGCTTTGATGTGTCTCGTGGAGAGTAGCATCCCAACCATCTCCCGTGGCTAAGACGCGCCACCGCTATACCGGCTAGGGACCGCTGTGGCGTAGTGCCGCGCTATATCGCCCGCCCAAAGGATGCCCCCCGATAGTCGCCACGGTGAAGCTGATAGCATGACGTCGCTCACCCGGACGTCATGGGACTTGTAGGAAGGATCATCACTCCCTTGTTAGAAGAATCACATGAGTCGGCAAATGAAGCTCTAGAAAGTAGCGCTGAACAAGTCCCATCGAGTCCCGGAGCTCCAGACTGGCAAAAGATGGAATATCATAAAAGTATTCGTTATGGAAAATCCGTCTGGAGAATGCTTCCTTCTTAGAGCAAGCAATGGAATAATGGCCTATCACAAAGAGATACAATGGAGCGTGACGCTGAGTGCTGGGATGAGGCTCTAAGAGGTGGAGGCCCTACTGCTGGGATTGGGAAGACTCTCCGGGGCCAAAGGTCCTAGCCCGCTTGGGTGGAGGCAACCTGTGCACTGAAGCCGTGAGGTGGAGGCCTGCAGCACCCGGCCCGCCCCAGTCATACCTGCGTGTAGCAGAGCGCAGCAACAAATTCCCAAGAGCATCCTAAGGTTCACAGCTGCCGACGGCACCGGGCAACCGGTGCCTCGCTGGTGGAGTGGGGGCCTCGCACCAGTGTTCCGATAGATGAGTCGGCCTTCAGGTTTTTTCCATCAGCCGCAGCCGATGGATAAAAGCGCTCAGAGAGAGCATGGCCGGGCCGCGCGGAGGAGTCTAGGGAGAGACTGTGAAAGAGGAGACATGGATTCCTAGGGCCAGGTATTTATGTGAGTGGGTGGAAGGTGAAGTGGTTCGACAAAGGAAGGCCTGAATGGAACGTGAAAGGTCGTGAGACGGAGGATCAAAAACTGAGCGCACGGAGGGCGCATCAAGAGTCGTTACGGGGAGACGTAGGCGCTGCAGAAAATCAGCGGTGGTTACTAATTTTCGCAACCTCGAGAAAAGTATCACAAATTTCCTCGCGACCTCTTCGAACCCCCCGTCAGGATTTTAACACAACTCGCAAAAACAACAACACCCAGAAAATCCATAAAAATAAGAGGGAAAATGAATTGAAAAAAAAAAATTTAGCGAAAATTTTTTAATAAATCAAAAGAAAAAGGAAAAATAAAAATAAAAATAAAATAAAAGTCAGTGATTAAAACAAAAAGAAGTGGATTCAAAGAATCTCAAGGGAGATCAGTCCACCTAACCCTATTCCCAGTGTTTGAGGTTCAAGAAGGGCAAGTTCCTCCTTATCCGACCAAAAGGGAATTACATGTTTGAGGCTATGGGCCATCTCACTTTGGAAGATTTTGCCTCATCTGAGCAGAAGTTCACTACTTCCTCAGCTGGGATAAACTTCATGAATGGTGAAGTGATCAATCCACCAGACTTAGCTCTTTCCAAAGATATAGAAGTTTGGAACTGGGCAGGAGTTTAACTTTTTTATCTCCTTGGAAATGTTTCAGCCACCATCTGATCATGCCATTTCTGACTCTATCTCGGGCACCCGAATCGTGCACTACTTACTTCCTCCAACCTCACAGTCATGGAATTTCAAGAATGTCCACCTTGCTCTTTCCATATCCATGCCGAGCTACACGGCCCTACCTTGTTTATCTGATTTCCACAGGAGGACATGCTTTCCATAAACCAACCGATACGGAGACATCCCAAGAATGGTCTTGAAAGTTGTTCCAGCCACAAATGAGTCCAAGAGCCTCGAGCGCACTCAATCTTCGTTTTGAATTCACCACCTTCATCAAGATGGTCTTAATCTCTCCTTTTGTTAACTAGTTCCACTAATTCAACGGGTTCGAGGATGGCAAGGAGCAGCCACTGAGTTTCACCTCATATTCGCTGTGAGGTTTTCAAAGGGTTTGTTGCATAAATGGGTACCTCCATCATCGATTATGGCTCAAGCACTCCAAATTGAGAAGACATTCTCCTTATAAATTTGAAGCACCACCATGTGATCATCAGCTTTTTACAAGGAATTGCCTACCCATTCGACATAATCAACTCCCACCAAGATGTATGAATACCCGAAAGACGTAGGGAATGGCCCCATGAAGTCAATGCCCCAAACATCGAAGATGTCTACCACCAAAATTGGGTTTAAGGGCATCATGTTATGGCGAGTGTTTCAGCCCGCATCGATCGCACGCTCAAGACATGGTACTTAATTCAAGAGGGATGGACAAGAGAAAACCAGCTTGTATTAATCTTCATGGTTGTCTTTGTGAAGAAAACGACCTTACCACATTTTCTTTCATGGCAGCTGCCATGATCCCCAATGCCTCTCAGCACACACCCTTCCTACGGATTGGCCTGTAGTATTTGAAAATGGCTCCTCCCAATAATAGGGAATGAATTTTTCGCGAATAAGTATTTCTTTGGCTCTCAGGCTTTAAATCAATTAGACTCTCATATAAATAATTAGCATTATGAGCATACTGTGGCGTATTCCCTTACAAAATACAGGTAGACTCAGAACTCATCATTAATGGGATGACTGTGGAGTCAAGTGATTATGGGTCACACCGAGAGATGATATGCCACTACATTCTCTTACCCCCTTTCCTTTGTTTCCTTGATTTGGAGGTTAAATTCTAGAGCAGAGAACTGACTCGATAAGTCTCACCTTAGCATCTCGCTTCGCTAACAAGCACTTTTTAAAGCAAGAGTGGTCTTTAAAATAACAATGAACGACCTCACCAAGTATGCTCTTAAATTTATCTAAGGCGAGACTACTCGGCTAGTTAACATTTTCTATGGTGGTGTAATTCCTTCAGGCTTCATTCAAGAGTCTTGCTCGCATAAGAAAAAACCACGTAGTGGCTTTATCTTCTCTCTTCGCCCCAAGAACTCCGCCCCTAATGGCAAAATCACTTACATCACACATACTTCAAAGGGGAGTTGCCAGTTGGGTGCTCTCACTATGGGTGCAGTAGTCAGGTGTGACTTGAGCTCCTCGAAGCTCTGTTTGCACCTTCCATCTCAAAAAAATTTGGTATCCTTGACCAGCAGCTCGCAAAGAGGTTTTTCAATTTTTGAAAAGTCCCTAATAAACCTCCTATAGAAACCTGCATGGCCAAGGAATTGCATTATTGCCTTAACATTTGTGGGAGGTGGTAGCTTAGAAATAAGCTTAACCTTGGCTTTATCAACCTCAATTCCCTTGTTGGAAATGACATGTCCAAGGACAACTCCTTGATGTACCATGAAATGGCACTTCTTCCATTTAAGCACCAAGTTTTTCTCGATGCATCTGTTTAAGACAATCTCAAGGTTGGCCAGGAAATCCTCAAAAGTGCCCCCATATATGGTGATGTCATCCATGTATACCTCCATGATGTGTTCCACCATATCACTAAAGATTAACGAGCATACACCTTCGAAAGTGGCAGTGCATTGCAAAGGTCAAAGGCATTCTCCCGTGCAGTACAAGTTCCAAAGGGGTAAGTGAAAGTGGTCTTCTACTGATCCTCCACAACGATTTCAATTTGAAAATATTCAAAGTAGCCATCTAGAAAGCAATAAAACAAGCCAGAAACTTCCTCTCCCGGAAGTCGGGACCAATGAAGGGCAAGGAAAACTGGCCCTTCCTTTCTCACTACATCTCGCCCTCCTCACCCATAGCCATACCCTCCAACCCGTGGTGAGGCGTGCAGCATGTCTTCTCCCTCTTCCTCTATACAATAGTCACCCTTGACTTTTTAGGCAATAACCCCGAGCAGGCTCACCCAGTGGGATCACTCGAATGGGTGATAATTCCCGCCCCGTAGTAATTGTGTAACTTCAGCTGCACCACTTCCTTACATGTGTGGTGGGATTCAATCGTCTCCCGTGGTCAGCTCGCAGACTCGCTTGGCTTCTTCCTCCGTGTAGATGTGATGAGTGCAAACCAGTGGGCTAATTTCCCTTAAATCTTAGGGGATTTGCCATCCAATGGCTCGTTTGCACTTCCTAAGGATTCCTAGCAAATCGGTCTCCCTCCTGTGAGATCGCTAGTGGATAAAGAAATAACCATAGAGACGACGCCTCCTCCAAGCATGCATATTTCACTCCTCAAGGGGAGGGCTCTTAGACGAGCCAGTGGGCCTCTTTCTTTGTCTTTCTTAATCAACAGGGGGAGGATTTCTTCCTTCTTTTTCCAAGGACAAAAAAACAGCACACAAATCTAAAGGTTCATCCAAATTTTCAGGTAGCTCTGCCAATTCCTCTATCAATTCTGCCTGTGACTGCAGCTGTTCACACTGTTCCTCCACTATGGTGTCAATCAAACATACCTCTTCTAGGTCTTCTTCCTAGAGGTGAACATGCTTTTTGTTGAGGTGAAAAATGTTGAGCTCCAGTGTCATATTGCCAAAAGTGAGCTACATAACCCCATTTCGACAGTTAATGATTGCATTGGAGGTAGCCAAGAATGGCCTTCGAGTATAATGGGCACATAATTGGCTCCCACAACTACAGCCATTAATAAAGACAACAAAGTCCAGCGAGTAGTAGAATTTATCCACACTTGAACATCTTCAACGGTGCGCTAGGGAATTTTAAGCGACTTATGCCTTTAAAGACAAGGTATTAGTGAGGTGGGTTTCAATTCTCCCAGCCCTGGCCCCAGCATAGGTAGTAGGGTAACAAGTTGACATTGGCCCCCAAATCTAGTAATGCCTTCTCCACAAAAGCTCCTCCAATGTTCATTGAAATGGTAGGACCTACGGATCTCTTTAGACTTCAGGTCTTGCCTTGTATGATGTACTCCTTGCTCTGTCAAAAAGGCTTTCTTATCCACATTCAGTCCCCTCTTTACAGTGCACAAGTATTTTAAAAACTTAGCATAGGTTGGAACTTGCTTAATCGTGTCCAAAAGGGGAATGTTGACTTTCACTTGCCTCAAAACTTCAAGAATCCCAATGTGGTTGTTCACCCTCTTTTTGCCTCTTAATGCTTGAGGGAATGGTGGGAGCATGCTCTTCTTCATCATATCTTCCTTTATCACTATCTGTCCCGGCTCCTTGTCTTGGCCTTCTTTAGCTTCATCAAGTGGTTTAGGCACTAGTTGCTCCACTTTTTTACAACTTCTCAAAGTGATAACTGCTTTTACCTTATCCATTTTAGGAGCATTTTCACTCGAGTCAGCTATTACATGAACTCCCCTGGGGTTTTGCTAAGTTTGTGAGGGGAACTTCCTTTTCTTACTTTAATGTTAATTGGTCAACCTAGAGATGGAATCTTTGCGGGTTGTGGATTTTGGGCTTAATTTTCGTTTTGGAACCCATCCTATTCTCTTATTCCATGAGTGCTTTCCATAGTGTTAACCCTCTTATTTAACTGTACATTCATTAGCACTACCTTTTCCACAAAATTACACCACCTTGCTCCAAATTTAGAATGAAACATTCAGAAAGTGGAGGATTATTTGTGGTTGTGATGGCTGAGAAGTTGAAGCATACGATGGAGGAGCAGGAGGTGCGTACTGTGGAGGTTTTGGCTTCCAGAAGAGATTTGGGTGATTTCTCCAGCTAAGGTTATAAGTGTTTCCATATGGTGCATTGGTTGATGGTTTGAATTGACCAACAACATTTGCTTGCTCCACTAACATCTCCCTCATTGCTAGGAATAGTTGGACATTGTTCTCCCATATGCTCAGTGGACTGATAAATGAAGCATGGCTTGTTTGGCATAGGAATCTCGATCCTTTGCCTTGCACCTCATCTGAGTTTCTCATTTCGATTCTTCCCGACCTTCTAGTTAAGGTGGAAAATTTGGCTTTCATGTTCATGTCCTCGGGAAGAGTACAAGCCACCTTGTCTTGAATTGAAATTCTCATTTTCCATCTCCCTTGGGTTAGGCTCATCTGACCTTTTGAAGCTTCAGCTACGCAATTTAGGAAATCAAAGCTTCCTGCAGTTTTTGCTGAGAAATCTCCCTCACATAGTCTCCCTACTTGAATTTAGCTGTGGTAGAAATTCCATCATAAAAGTAGTTGACCAGCATCCATGTGTCAAACCCATGGTGAGGACAAGCATTCAGTGCTTCCATATACCTCTCCCCACATGCATAGAATTTTTCACTTTCAATGGCTAGGAAGGTGGAAATCTACCTCTTCAAACTTTTTGTTCTGTGAGTGGAGAAGAATTTCTATAAAAAATCAGCCTACATCTATGTCTAGTTTCGTATGCTCCTTAGCCTCAAGGAGTTGAGCCAAATTTTGGCTTTATCCTTCAATGTGAAAGGAAAAAGCTTTAGCCTCATTAGATCCACTGTGACAGTCTCCTCCTTGAAGGTGTTGCAGACCTCCTCAAACTCCCTCATGTGCGAGTAAGGGTTCTCACTCTCCCATCTTTATGAAGAGTGGGAAGAAGTGGCCTGGTAAGGCTAACAACCATTTACTCGGGTTGGAGGCACAATCTGAAGGAGTGCGATCATTCGTGGAGGTGTATGTGGTCTCTCGTGGACACAGATGCACATTGAGATTCTGTCCACTCACTTTGACTCTTTTGTTCTTGGTGGAGGTTCCATTAGGTTAAAATTCAAGCCTAATTAGTCGATTCCACAGTGGAATCTTGGCTTTTAATCTACCTTCTGAATTCCTAAACCATTGGAACATAAACTCCTACATAAAAAACACAGGACAACACCAAAAAGAAACCAAAATAATTCTACCAAAGAGGGTTAGTGTTAGCTAAGGAAAAATAAAAAGGTATAAACAGTATAATGAAATCAAGTAACCTAGCGATAGAAGCTACTACGAATGGAAAGAGAAAGAAATTACTTGAGGAACTTGTGATGAGGATCACAAGTGTTCGGCACATTGTCATTTGCACTAAGGCACAATCCCCGGCAACGGCGCCATTTGATTTGTATGTAGGGTAACTTAAATCAACAAAATTTATAACCTAATACCTCATACTACCGTATCATTGTTACTATAGTATAGCGACTCTAGAATCGTTCACAGGGATGGGTTTTCTTCATGGAATATTGTGAGTTTACAGTGACTGACTATAATTTGGATATTGGGATTGGATAAAAGTGGGTTTGGTGATCGAAATAAGTAACTAAATGAAGTGAAAATGAAAGAATTCCCTTTAAGTGTTAGGTCATTGGGCTTAGGTCCACTATAGAGTGAATGAGAGGTTCTTGGGGTCTTTTCCTCATTGGGGTGTAACATATAGTTACCTCCCGAATCGAATTTTAGTTTAACTATAAAACTTGACTCGGTAACCTCCACTTTACAGTAGCATTCCAATGTCCGTAATGTTCTCACGTCGATTAAAAACCTATCTCCTTGAATCACATTCCAATGGCTTATAAATGATAACTAATCAGCATCCTTTGGATCTAGCAGCCAGCATCTAATGAGCCGTAAAGCTTACCATATACCAACCATTGAGAGTGAATCGAAGAGGATTAGAGCTAAAGTTGGAGAAAGAACATCAATGAAGAGAATACCTCGTTGAAAACATAGGGGGCCCACAGCACACCACAAGTTCCCTTCGAGTGCTTTAAGGAAAAGGGGTTTAACTCATCAGCTGAGTTGTCATCCTCAGGGGGGTGTTTGGCTTACGAGAAAATGAGAGAAAATGGAAAGAAAAACAGGAGCTTGTTAGACAAGCTTCCCAAAATTCAATAAAAATTATACTAAAATATTTTCCAAGATCCTTTATAGAGTGTTGATTTGGGGATTATATACACACCAAGCGTGCAGTGCAATTGTCTGAAGCGAAAACTATTACTTAGGGATAGTTTGAGAAGAAATAAAAAAGAGTAATAAAAGTCAACAAGAATGGTTGAAAATTTGGCGAAATTTGAAATTTTGCAACCTTACTTTTCCGAGAGAAATTAGTAGGGTTTGCTTCTTTCTTCTCTGCTTTGCTTCTCATTACGCGCCTATTACCAGCCACAAGTTTCATAACTCTGTGTTCCAATTGATTTCTTCATGCTCGAGAGGCTGGATCACATCTTCAATATTTATAGCACACTGAAAACTCTAGCGCTATAAAATTAATCAAAGCATTACTAGATTAATTGCGTGCCAATTAGGTCAATTTGGCTTGTGCTATGCAAAAATGCTCAAAACCTGGACTTTTAAGGTATGAAACAACGCTAATTTGGTGTGATACTTTCAGAAGATTACACCTGAAGCGGCAAATAGGCACCTTTGAATTAACTGTTCTTCATGAACAGACACAGCCCAAACTTTTGGACTTGAAGGAAGCAACACCGAACCGATGTAGTGCATAGCAGAAATTGATGTTCATTTGATAAAAGAAATTAATTTTCGAATTAAAAATTCACGCCCAAATTTTCTCCGTAATGGAACTTCTTACTCTAACCAATGTGGGATTTGGTGATAAATACATTACACTCCCTTTATTCAACCTTTCGAGAGGTCTGCACAGACCCTATTTTATCATTCATTTCTTATTCGATTTGAGCAAGTGAATATACTACATTATTCTCCTCCCATAGTAGAATATGAACCCATGAAATTTTATTCGAAATAATTATTAGGTCCCACTTTAATTTGAGCTCAAAAGTCGACGAAAACTGATTTTAAAGCTGTTTTGAATCTAACATTACATGGATGATGGTTGTTAATATGCAAATGATAATGCTGAAACACTATAGAGAGTATATCTTTGGAAAGATGGTATCGAAGTAGGTAGCTTCGACCTTGAACCTTCCCTAGTGAAAGCCCATCGAACTTATCAATTAAATAGTGAACGTGATGTCTTGAACTATTCATCTGTTTAATAAATCATATCAAATAGACTTCACACAGTCTCTTCCCTAACACAATTGGTTCTCATGATTGTGTTCATTTTTGTAAAACCCGAGAAAATTCAAATTTTCTTAAAAAGGGTAGAACGGTAATTTCGGTCAAAATCCGGAATTGTTTTCTAGATCTCGGATGACAAAACGGACTTCATAGTTGTGTAATCGTAAATCAGCTATCATTACAGATTTCAAGACGGTGAAAATTTCACGTTTTTAGAAATTGCAGAGTAGTGTGGGGACACTTGGCATGAGATGAGCGGCTCACAGTGTGCCACGTGTCAAGTATAGGATGAGTCAAACAATCAACTCAAGTGTGGGCCATAGGAGACACATATGAGTGGATGGAAATCAACAGTGAGTGGATAAGGGATAAAGGGAATCTGAGGCCAAAGACAGCTTGACCTTGCGAGTGAAGACAGTCTGCTTGGCCGACCTTCTGCTTAGCCGTTTGGGAGGGAAAAAAGAGAAAGAGAGAGAGAAAGAGGGAGAAGAAAGAGGGAGTTTAGAGAGAGCTCTGTATATCTCTATAGATTGCTCGGTGATGATCAGTCAATTCAGTAGAGACGAGGCAAAGTTGATCCCAGCTAGGAGTTACGCGTGGAGTGCTAGGAGTGGGTTTTTCGACAAACTCAGGAGGTAGGGGTTTTCTCCTACTTGATTTATTCTTTGACTAAGAGCCATTTTAATGGATGGGGAGATATCTTGGCCGGAAGCGTGTATGTTTCGGTTCAGATTAAATTTGATAATCAAATCCCTAAATGGTAAAGCGGGCCGACTGAGACCTAAGGTTGAATTTGTTCATGACTTTGTGTGTTGTTTGTGATGCTTAGGCGTTCCGTTATTTGTCGGTTTGTTTATTAGTCCATGTAAATTTAATTTTATTATTCATTACTTTTGAATGATAACGTATTTGATTGTGTGAATGTTGTTAATATATGCATTCATGATATATTAACACGCTAAATTGTCAATGAAATGTATATTGTGTGCATTTCGTATGCACTAGGGCACCCTAGAATAGTTGGTGTGAGTGCATGACATGTTTTCACAGGGTTAACTCAAAAATTATATCGGAAAATTGTCCAAAGAATTGCTTTGAAGATTGTCAAGTTCATATGGGAGGATGTCAATAGCATTTAGGAGGATTGTCAAACAATTCACCTCGGATGGTTGTCCACGAAATTAATTATCGGAGTATATTCATTATATATACGTCGGGTTGTCATAAAATGTGAAAATAGATTTGTTGAAAAACAGTTTGCCCTCATACAACACGACATGTGTGAGAGAGTCGGTGAGGACTTGAGGCATAGGATTGGGCATGTAGGCATTCGAGTAGGAATAAGAAATTTACTTGAATGTGTGTGTTTTCCATTTTATGAGCACTTAGGTAGGGAGTAACCCAATGTAGGAAAATTTAACTAATGGGCATTACTCTGCCCGTCGTAAGGATCCCGCTGATCTGGTATCATGGAAGGCGACACTCACTAGAGGCGACTTGAGGAAGAATGACATGTGGCTTTAATTATATATTTTGTAAAACATGTATGAAACATTGATTGATACATGTTTGTATAAGGAGTAATAGTTAACTCTTTGAAAGCTGTTGTAATATAGTTGGTTATATTTTGGTGAGTATGGATGCTATGGGCCATTGGCCATTTTTCGTGTTTAAGTCTAGACCCAGAGGACACTCATTTTTGTGGCATTGAGACACTCAATGGCTACATGTATTCAGCTAGTTAATGAGTTGTCAGCAGACCCAGTTTAGGGCATCACGACAGTATCGAGCCTAGGTTTATATTACCTAGAGCTAGATTTCGGATACTAGAGTTATGGCTTAGTATCGAGGAGTTAGGTTATCACATTACCTAGGACTTGATGAGCCGCAGGTTGGAATCATGCATTCATTGTGCATTCGATGATTGTTGGTGATTATGTGTTGTATGTGTTGTGTGATTGTATGCTTGGTAAATAGCATATAGGAATATGTTGAACACTAGGGTCGAGAAAGTATAACCCCTAAGTTTGAGGAATTATGGGCAGAAGTCCAGAAATAAATGAAAAAAAAAAGATAAATTTTATGGATAGTCGTTCCAGTTTTTGAACATAAACAGTGTGTTTTGTAGGATTACAGAAGACAATGGTTTCTTTGTGAGAAAAAGGGTTGTAAATTAAACCTTTAATTTGTAAATATATAAATAACGAGTGTTTATATATTCTCTAGTGATTTGGAGAGTCAAGCTACTGCATCTTAGGAGTAGCAGGTTTTGTAAAGGCTATTGGAGGATTCGGAAGAAAAAAAAAAAAAAAAAAGGAAGGGGTTGCAGGGACGAGACCCAGGAGGGGCTACCCATTTCGGCGATACCGGCGACTGGTAAGGTGTATCCGCGGCGGGGATGGTATTGCATGCGCTCGCGATCCGGTGACTACGCAGCGTGGGGATGCAGCGCGCCCGTACCATGGCGTTGTGCGTGCGGCGGGTTAGCTGCCGTATAATTCGGCATCCGATACGAATTGTAGCGACGCCGGTGAGGTAATCCAGGGTCTGTCGCGTTGGTGCCAACCGCAAGTCTTGTGTCACCGTGAAGCGGCGTAGTGGACCGGTTACGAGTTGCGACGCGATCCTTCCATGTCATAGCGAAGGGCGCCAGGGTGTCACGACCGCGTTGCCCGGGTATTAAACGAGGAAGCCTGGAGTAGGGGCTTAAAGCGATTGTCGTGACAATGCTTTTGGTGTTGCGACATGGATTAGCCGCTGAAGTCACGACGCGGAATTTGGCGTTACAACTTCAGCGCTGGCAGAAGTGCGTGTCGCGACACGAAGTCGACATTATGGTAGGGTGGTTGTTTGGTGTCGCGCCATCATTTTTGGCGTCATGACCTAGTTGGGCTATTTGTGCGTTGCAACACAGTTACGGTGTCGCGACGGGGGTGGCGTGTGGGAGCTTAAGGCGAGCTGGCTTCAGCGGCGGTACCTTGCTCCAAATGCGCGACATGTACGGCGGTACACCAGCGACACGGGCGTGCAGCGACGGCTCCTCGCGCGTGGCGTGCGCGCGGTGCTGCGCCTTGTGCACCGCGACCCTGTTAGCCAGTGCAGCATTAGGTCACTATGTGGAACCGCTTTGTTTATGACCGCACAGTCTTTGAGTCACTTTGTTCAAAAATGAAATTTTTGTTTGTGTATGACACAATATATGGTATGTTTATCTTGCATTATATGAATGCCATAGCGTGGTGCATGAAATTTTTTTTTTTCGATTGGAGTAAATAGTGTCTCGAAATTTGTATTTACACCCTTAAGAGATGCGCTAGGTAAGTAACTTGTCATTTAACATGTAGATGGCATGGTCGGGAGACGGGACGTAAAAGGTCGATCCACGAGGTATAATCCGGGGCACCACATTTTTTAGATCATGGAAGGCTGTTAAGGCGTGAGGATTCGTGTATGATTACGAGGCTAGTCGCGTGCGCGGTCGGAGAGGTGGAGTAACCTCGAGAAGGTTGAGGCACATCATCCTCAGATATTCACGGGAGGAGATCAGATGGTGAGACCATTGATTGACAGTTAAGAAGGTGTTGGGACCGCTGGAATTACCTTCGATGCCTTGAGGTCGGACTATTTGTGTTTGACTTCAGGGCGAAGTCCCAGTGTGGTGAAACTGGGTTAAGATCTCTAGAGACTTAGAGGCAATGACTTGGGTAGAGCTCCATGAGCTCTTCATGGGCAAATATTTTCCAGCCACTACTAGGTATGCGAAAGCCCAGGAGTTCCTAGAGCCGAAGCAAGAAGCCATGACCATGATAGAGTACTCCCAGACACGAGTTAGCTCGCTTTTACGCGATTATGTAGCTCTGAATGCGGCCGGGGTGTTTAAATGGGGTGAGATTGTCCATTGGCGGATGGGCTTTCTGGACATGGACTCTATGGTTGGGCGGCTATGACCATAGAGAGGGAAATGGAGGTTGCACGGAGCACTCAGGATGCGGGTGCTAGTGGCAAGAGGAAGAAGAGTCGGTCTTCTTCCAGTTCGGAAAAGAAGTAGAGGGCTTGTAGTTTCGAGTGGGTTCAGGCATGACCATCGGACAGGGACGAGGCGGGGGTTGCGTCAGTAAGACAGATGGTATGTTTCCACGTGGCCGAAGCGCAGAGAGGATTGCCACCAGAATAGGATCGAGTTTAGGGATAGGCGGTCAGTCGATTGTAGGACGAGAGAGGATCACGGTTTATTCCTTCACACTGGCGTGGGTCGGAGGCCAATATCAGTCCCGAGGTTGCCACGGGTGCCCCTCCGTTACGACGAGACGGAGGGCTAGATTATAGGCGGCGGGAGAGGCCAGGCCCCCGTGGCGGGAACATCGGGATGCGGGCGTGTCACCTCCATCCTCCCTGGAATTGGGTGTGTCCAGTGATCCATCTGAGGTATGATTTTCTATCTACTTTATGGGCGCAGAGTGTTGTTTGATTACGGTACATCACATTCATTTATTTACTTGCATTTAGTCGTGAGAGAGTTGGGCTTAGGAGTTGAGACCTTAGGCAGGCCTGTATGTGAGTTCCTCTGCAGGGACTAGGGTAGTATGGATGCAGCATGTCGAGGTTGCGAACTAGGATCTCAGGGATTTGCTCACAATGGAACTGAGATTGTGGACATGTCGAGTTCGACCGTCGGCCCATGGGGATGTTTTGGCTAACGGCATCTGAGTTGTTATCGATTGTGTGGCGTGGGAGAGATTCTACGCACACACGGGGCGGTACTCGTCATTATGTTCCCGAGGGAACAAACACGATGTTTTACCAGGCCAGTGTCCGAATTCAGGTCGCATGGACGGTTGGTGGGTTGGGTGACTAGCCTTACCGGAGGACAAGGTGGGATCGGACTTGGATGCGCCCTCAGTGGTGTGTGAGTCTGAGGGCGTTTTGGACAATACCGAGATTACCTCCGTAGAGGGATGTAGACTTATGTATTGAGTTACACCTGGCTTGCGTCGCCCATCTCTATGACTCGGCATAGGATGGCACCGATTGAAGTTACAGAACTCAAGGTCGAATCGGGGAGTTCTTTGGACGAGGATTCGATGGGCAAGGAACTTCACCGCCCAGGGCACTGCTCACGGGTTCTATTTTTCGAAGAAGAGGACAAGACCCTTACGACCTTCGTGACTATCGGCAGTTGAGCAGAAGGGTTACGATTAAGAATCGGGTACCCATTACGAAAGTTAACAACTTGATAGATCCAGCTAAGGGAGTGCGAGTCTACTCAGATAAACCTTCGCCGCGGGTCACCATCGGTGAGGTTAGGGAGAAGCGAATATCCTGAGACTAGCGTTCAGGACGCGGTATGGGCACTTTGAGTTCACGGTGATACCCTTGGATTGACGAATGCGCCAGCAGCATTCATGGATCTCATGCATAGGGTGTTCCAACCCTATCTAGATTAGTTTGTCGTAGTCTTTGTGGATGACATTTTGATATACTCTCAGTCTGAGAAGGAGCATGAGGATCATTTGAGGGTTGTTTTGAAGCTTCTAAGAGACCATCAACTGTATGTCAAGTTCAGTAAGTGCGAGTTTTGGCTTACTGAGGTAAGATTTTTGGGACACATGGTGTTAGCATCAGGCGTGTCAGTGGACCCCGAGAAGGTCGAGGTTATGATGAGTTGGGAGAGACCGAAGTTAATCTTCAAGATACGTAGTTTCTTGGGATTGGTAGGATATTCTGAAGGAGGTTTATCGAGTTTCTCGGAGCTATTTTGCACCTATGGCTATTTGACAAGGAAGGAGGTCAAGTTTGAGTGGAAAGACCTGTGCGAGAAGGCATTCCAGGAGTTGAAGATAAGGCTTACTTTAACTCCTATTTTGATAGTTCCGAAAAGGGGACACAGTGTATTGTGATGCCTCGAAGGCCGGACTAGGATGTGTTTTGATACAGTCTGAGAGGGTAGTAGCTTATGGTTTCCGCCAATTGAAGAATCATGATCGGAATTACTGACCTGAGACATGGAGTTAGCGGCGTAGTCTTCGTCTTGAAGATTTAGGCGCCTTATTTGTATGGTGGCGGTTGAGATGTACTCAGACCCTGAGTTTGAAGTATATTTTCATGCGGCGGGACCTGATATATGAGGCAGCACTTAAATGGATGGAGTTCCTAGAGGATTATGACTTCACTTTGCATTACCATCCCGGAGTAAGGCAAATGCGAGGTGGTTGATGCATATTCGGAAGTCACGGGTGTTGGCTGGTGCAGCTTCGGGAGTAGCGAGATCTTTCGAGACTATGGAGACTGATTTGGGCTATAGCCACGTGAGCAAGCTCAAGTACGTTAAGAGTCTAGTAGCTACACTGTCTCTATTGAGCAAAGTGATTGAGTCCGAGGGCGGGGCGTAGAGATCTTGTCCATCGGAATAAGATGCAGGTTAGGTACATGTAGCCCAGGAGTGGACCATCGACGGTTGGTAGTCTTCGGTATAGGGGAGCGGGTAGTGGTTCCTAGTTGATGGATACGAGAGGAGATCTCGGGGTTCCAACGTTCTAGTTCTTTGTACATCCAATTAGCGAAGATGTGCCAGTGATCTCGTCGCCCGATATCTTGGACGGGATGAAGAGACACATTGGAGACTTTGTTCGACGGTGTCTCATGTGTCAGTAGGTAAAAGTTGAACATCATAAGCTAGTAGGGCTACTCTAGCCATTGGAGGTGGCCGAGTGGAAGTGGGAGCACATCACGATGGACTTTGTGTGCCATGGGCGCCACAGAGGCATGATGCAGTTTGGGTGGTAGTAGAATGGCTCACAAAGTCGGCACATTCCTAGCCAGTCTGAGATGACCTTCCTGTAGAGGAGTCTGCTTGTTGTACATCTGAGATATCGATCGCATGGGTGCCGATTATCCATAGTGTCGGACAGAGACCCGAGGTTTACATCGCACTTTTGGAAGAGTTTCCAAAAGGCTATGGGGTTTCTGGTACGACCATAGTCGACCTTCCACCCGTCAGACCGGATGGTCGAGTTAGAGAGGACCATACGGTGTTAGAGGACTTCTTTGAGCATCGCGTCCTAGATCATAAGGGTAGGCCCGGGAAGGCACTTGTCCTTAGTGGAGATGCTTCCCTCTGACAAGCAGGTTATCAGCTGAGAGTATACCGATGACACCCTATGGGGCATTGTATGGGGAGGCCATGCAATCACTATTCTTTGGGCCGAGGGTAGGAAAGCTCCATTCTGCTAGTGCGGATCTTGTGGAACACCTCAGGAAGGTGAGTTTGATGCGCGGAGTGTCTTCTCGGCAAATGTAGGATGAGCTACGGACGGGCGTAGACCCTTCGAGTTTGAGGTTAGCGATCACGTCTTCTTAAAGGTGATGCCTAAGAGAGGAGTGGTCAAGTTTGGCGACCCGAGGGCGTCGCCAGGGTTCATTGGGCCTTCGGATACCGAAGGTGGGCGCGTAGTGTGCACGGTGGCTTTCTTGCCCGGCGTATGCGGTATCCACCGAGGGTATTCCACGTCTCGTGCTCGGAGGTACACTCGGAATCCGGCTCATGTAGTGGATTGAGGAGAGATTGAGGTTGACACATATGGGACCCAGCCGGAGGGGCCGGTGCGCATTATGGATAAGTAGGATCGGGTTTTGCTGACGCAAGACAAGGGGCTAATTAGAAAGTACTATTGCGACAACGTGGAATGGAAGGCAACGCGTGGGAGCACGGGGACACGATGCGGGCCACCTATCCCTTCTTATTTAGGGATGAAGGTACACAGTTTAGTCGTTTAATAATTAAATGACTAGTTCACATGCAGGACATAGTGCACGTTGCATATGCATGTGATTTTCTGTGATTATGTGGAATTTCGAGACAAAATTCTTTTAAGGGGGGAAGAATGTAAAACCCGAGAAAATTCAAATTTTCTGAAAAATGGTAAAACGGTAATTTCGGTCAAAATCTGGAATTTTTTTTACATCTCGGATAATGAAAGGGGACTTCAGCATTGGTATCGTCTGCGAATCTAGCTACCATGTCAAATTTTGTCGGTCGAGATAGTCGAGATTTCACGTTTTCGAAACGCAGGAGTGAGTGCGGGACGCTTGGCATGTGATGAGTGGCTCATGATATTGCCATGTGTCAGGGTGTGGGATGGTCGAGCAATCCGGCTCAAGTGAAAGCGGGCCATAGGAGAACATGGCACCTTGTGAGTGGATGGAAATCCATGGTAGATGGATAAGAAGATAAGGGAAATCCTAAGAGCCAATGACAACTTGACACTTGGCAAGTGAGAGGACAAGTTCTCTTGACCTCAACCTTGACCCAACCGGTTTGGGAGGGAAAAAAAGAGAAAGAGAGAGAAAGAGGGAGAAAGAAAGAGAGTTTAGAGAGAGAGGCTCTACCTTCTCTCTAGATTTTTTAAATGTCAGTCAAGTGGTCAGAGCGAGAGACGAGAAATGAGGAAGTTGATCCCATTTGTAAAGAGTTACGCGTGGAGTGCAGGAGGGAAGTGTGGAGTTTCGAAAAACTTAGGGAGGTAGGGGTTTTCTCCTATTTGATTTATTCTTTGACTAAGAGCCATTTTAATGGATAGGGATATCTTGAGGAATTCGGGATAGTGTGTTTTTCGAGTTCAATTGGGTGGTGATGAAATCCACTAGGTGGTCGTTGGAACCGGCTTTGAGACTAAAAGTTTGAATTTATTCACATGACTTTGTGTGTTGTTTGTGTGATGCTTTGGGCAGTTCTAAGATTGATTGTCGGTTTGTTTATTAGCCCATGTAAGCCAATTTTCGGTGTTATTACTTTGAATGAATAACATGTTGATTGTGTGAATGTTGTTAATATATACATGCTTGATATATTAACATGAATTATTGTGAAATGGCATATCGTATTTCATATGCACTAGGGCACCCTAGAACAGTTGGTGTGAGTGCATGACATGTTTCGGAGGGGTGCTTTCAAAATTATATCGGAAAATTGTCAAAGAGGTACTTTGAAAGTTGTCCAACAGTTCATGTCGGAGGATGTCCAATGACTGTTTCGGAGAGTTGTCCAACAATTCACCTCGGAGGGTTGTCCATGAAATTAATTTTTGAAGTATGTTCACTATATTTGCGTCGGAGGGTTGTCATAAAAGTAAGCAAAATGGAATTTGTTTGGAAACAATTTTCATACATGGCACAAGCATGTGTGAGAGAGTCGGTGAGGACTCGAGGCATGGGATTGGGCATGTAGACATTCGAGTAGGAATCATAAATTTATTTGAATGTGTGTGTTTTCCATTTCATGAGCACTTAGGTGGGGAGTAACCCAATGTAGGAAAATTTAACTAGTGGGCATTGCTCACCAGTCGTAGGATCCCTCCTTTCGGTGCGGGAGTATGCGGGAAGGCGGCTCTCGGTAAAGGCCGCTTTTGAGGAAGAGCGGCATGTGAAGCTGATTATATATTTTGTAAAACATGTATGAAACATTCTGATTGATACATGTTGTATAAATTATAGTTAACTCTTGAAAATATTGTAATATAGTTGGTTATATTTTGGTGAGTATGGATGCTTATGGGCAGACGTGGCCATTTTACTCATGTTTAAGTCTCGGGTAGAGACTCATTTTAGTAGCATTAGAGACCCATTCAATGGCTACATATGTCAAGTAAGTTGATGGGTTGTCAAAGGACCCCCGGGTTTGGGGCGTCACAATTTTATTACTGAAACTTGACTCATGGTTTTCATGGAGTGGCACTAGAGAATTCCCGGCCTTTGAAAACTCTCATAGAAGCAGCCCCTTCACACCTATATAGGTGACTTCTATTAGGAATATCCTGCAATATCCCACTTGGATTTTTTAAGATATAAGAGTTATTAAAAGCATAACTTATTCTATTAAACGTTGCAAGCAGCGCTAGTTTATCATAAGAATAGTTAAGAGAGATTATCTCCTTAGTGCTTCTGTTGAATCACGCATAATTCAGTTGTCCCTTTTGAACCTAGATCTTGGGATCTCCAGTCAACTAGGTTGGGTTGCCATTAAGGTGATTCTTTTTTCATAGGCTTTAATCTCATTCCCCTCGATGTGTAATTTACTTGCTCTCTTATCAAACCTTTAGTAAGCGGATCCTCTAGATTATCTTTTGACTTTATATAATCAATAGAAATAATCTCATTTGAGAGCAATTGCCAAACGGTATTATGTCTAGACTTACCATTATACATAGCCACTCTATGCCTACTAATTGAAGATTCTGGCTATCTGATGTACTTAGCACAAATTGTTAGCCTGATTTAGGCCGTATTGGAATATCCTCTCACAAGAAACTAGTGAAGCCAGCTCATTTTTCTCCTACTTTATCTAAAGCAATAAATTCAAATTCATTGTGGATGCGGGATACACATTTGCTTTGAGGATTTTCAAGATACAGCTACACCACCAAATGTAAAAACATAACCACTTGTGGATTTTATATCTTTCATATCAAATATCTAGTTTGCATCACTATACCCTTCAAGTACAGTTGAATATCTTATATAGTGCAATCCATAATTCAGGGTATTTCTTAGGTGTCTAAGAACCCTAATAATTGCCTTCCAATGGTTTACTCCTGAATTACTAGTATATTTACTCAGTTTACTAACTAAGTATGCTATATCTAGTCTAGTGCAGTTCATGACATACATTAGACTTCCAATGATACGAGAGTATTCCAATTGTGATATGCTTTGACCAGTATTTTTAGACGAAGATTTATATCAACTAGTGTTCTAGCAATGTTGCTTTCATCTTTATCGAACTTCTCAATTATTTTCTCAATATAATGTGATTAAGATAATGCAAGTCCACTAGATGTTCTAGAATTTTAATTCTATTATAACATCTACAACAGGAAATCTCATGTCAAATTTCTTTGGACAGCTTTTCTTAGTAGTTGTAAGAATATTATTACTACTGCCAAAATAACATATCATCCACATATGAACAAAAACAATGACATATCCATTGTTTATGTCTTTGACATAGACACATTTATCACATTCATTAATTGTGAACCCATTTGACATCATCACCTTGTCAAATTTCTCATGTCATTGTTTTGGTGCTTACTTTAAACCATAAAGTGATTTAACAAGTCTACACACTTTCTTCTCTTGTCTGGATGACAGGCCTTCGGGTTGGTCCATATAAATTTCCTCATTTAAATTCACCGACTTAGGAATTTGTTTTTCCATCCATTTGGTGTATCTCGAGACTATGTAATCTTTGCGATGGCTATAAGCATACCGAATAGATGTTATTCAGTGTGGTGAATATGTATAAAGTAATCAAGACATTCCTTTTGTTTATGGCAGCAGCTACAAGCCTAGCCTTGTACTTTATTAATTATGATCCATCAGGTTTTCATTTTCCTCTTGAAATCCATTTACACCCCGATGGTTTACTCCTTGGGAGAAGATCGACCAACTCAGTGTGATTTTGCATGATGGATTCAATTTCACTGTTTATAGCTTCTTTCCACATAGGTGCTTCAGGAGTAGACATTGCTTCATTGAAGCTTTGGGGGGCTCATTTTCTAATAAATATGATGAAATATAGGCCGTAGGACTTAAGTCCTTGCCTTTTACTTCCGATCAAGCAGCCTCTTCACTTTCTGTCATTTATAGACTCATGGTCTATATTGATCGCATTCATGAGCTCTTTAAGGGAAGGGCCCCATCACATGCATTTTACTAAGAAATATATTTTTTAAAGGGTATTGCATTTCTTGACTCAATAGTGTATTGACACCTTATATCAAGAATATCGGTTATACCTTTAGAAAAGCATTAATACCTTACTACTTTTATTATAACCAATAAATATACAATTAATAGTCTTAGGTTCTATTTTATCCTTTTGAATGGAACCATCACCTTAGCCAAACACCCCACATGCTAATATTTATAGGAAGGACTTGACCTTTCCACTTAATTCATAAGGGGTTTTGTCTAACTTCTTGAGGAAGTCTATTTAAAATATAATTTCTTTGAAAGCAAGCTTCCCCACAAGTTTTGAAGTAATCCAGATTTATCAACATAAACATTCATCATCTCTTTCAATGTTCTATTTTTCGTTCAACAACTCCATTTTGTTGGAGTTGTATAGGAACAGAAGTTTGGTGAATAATATAGTGCCCGGCAGGAGACCAATCGAAAGGTGCGTCATATTCACCACCTCGATCACTCCTTATTGCCTTAATCTTTTTTCCAAGTTGATTTTCAACCTCATTCTTATAGTGCATAAATTTTTCTAATGCTTTATCTTTACTCCTTAGCAAATATACATAGCAATATCTTGTGCAGTCATCAATAAAAGTGACAAAGTATTTCTTCCCACCTCTAGTTTGAATATATTTCAAATCACATGTATCACTATGAATTAACTTTGGAGCTTCAGTATTTCTTTCAATATTATGAAATTATCCTCTAGTTAATTTTGATTCAACACATTCCTCACATTTATGATTTGCATCAATATTAAATTTAGGCAACAATTCCTAAATTCATTAATTCACATGAAAGTATCAAAATTAACAATGTCTTTAATCTACCATACCATATATTAGAAAACTCAGCATTTAAGAGTAGAGATGTGTTCTTATTATTAAAATGAAAACAAAAATTATTACGATTTCATCTTAAAAGGCCCATTGCTCATACATCTGTTTCCTACATTAACCCCACTCTTGGTGAGTACAAATTTGTCGAACTCAAAAACCAACCTAAAACCTTTCTTACTCAACAATGATCCAGACACAAGATTCTTTCGAATTTCTGGAACATGTAACACATTATTGAGAGTAAGTTCTTTTGATCATGTAATATAACCTTTCATTTACCTTGACTTTGGAGGTGGAGAATTTCCATAAAGAGTTGTTTTCCATCATGAATTACTTCATATGATGAGAACATCTTCACTAGCAGACATATGTGTCTAGTGGCCCCGATGTCCACCCACCATTCCTTGGTATTTCCCACCAAGTTCACTTCGGATACTACAGCAAAAAAACTCATGTTAGAAACATTTTCAGAAATTTTTTCTACCTCAGTTAAATTAGTTTGGGCAACCTTCCTCTTGTGGTTCACTTATGTTTTACGGTTTCGAAAATCCTTTCCACGATGTCCCGGTTTATTGCACATAAAGCAATTCCCTTTGAACCTTTTGGAATCACCACCCTTGGCCCTTTGTTGGCCAACATGCTTCCTTTTCTTGTTGGCTTTATGTACCTCTTCAATCACATGTGCCTTTGACTCCGTGTAATGATTACCCACTTTCTTTTCGGAGACTCTATTGTCCTCCTCAATCCTTAATCTCACGATCAAGTGTTCGAGCTTCATTTTTTTTTTTTTTTTGGATAAGTCGAGCTTCATTTTTTTGCTTTTGTCCTTTAAATAATTTTTGAAGTCCTTCCAATTTGGCGGTAATTTTTCAATAATTGCAGCCACTTGAAAAGATTCACTAAGCATCATCCCTTCGGCATGAATTTCATGTAAGATCACTTGAAGATCTTGAACTTGACTTATGATAGTCTTGAAATCCACCATTTTGTAATCAAAGATCACCGCCCACAATGATTCTTCGATGGCATCTTAGATCTTGTATTTTCTATCCAAAGATTCCCATAGCTCTCTAGCCGTCTTGATTGGACTATATACATTATATAGTGTGTTATCCAATCCATTGAGGATATAGTTTTTGCATAGAAATCCTAGTGCTTCCATGCATCCACCGCAACAATAACTTGGCGGTCAGTCTCATTCTCATTACAGATAGGAGCATCCTCACGAAGAAACCTTGCAAGGTTCAACGTAGTGAGATAAAACAACATTTTCGTTGCCATCTCTTGAAATCATTCCCATTGAACTTTTCAGGTTTCTCCCCATGAGACACATGAGTAAGTACAGAAATTGGCACCACGGGCATAACATGATTTGTAGTAGCAGGAACATTATTTTCATTTGCATCCATTTCTAATAAACAAAAAATTCAAACTATTCAAAATAGGAAAAACAGTAAGTTATTTAAAACAAATTATGTCTGGCCCATTTTATATCCTTTATTTAGAAAACGTTTGTATGATGTCAACTAAGTTGAGTGTGCCTCTTTAAGAGCAAACAGAAACAAAGTCAACTACATTTGGTGTATGGAATTAAATAAAAAACCTAAACAAATCATGCAATTTTTTTCACAATGTTTTTTCAAACTTTTCCTAACTAGCACATATTGTAAAAACAAGTTTTAACAAATTACAATATTTTAGGAAACTAAGACATGGATCAGAAACAAAATAAGTAATTAAACTAATCATAAAATATGTCTTAAGAATGTTAAAATCCTATAGGGTGTTCCAATATAGTAAAATCACTTGTTGAAAATTCTTATTTGAACCATATAAAGAGTTACACATAAATGATTTACTCTAACAAAGCGATGTGATAAGAGTTACAACAAAGGGAATCTGATGAAAAAGTAATAAGTAACAACCTTACGAAGAGTTACAATAACGATTTACATGTAATTGTTTTGTATAAACAAATTAAATACTAACCCGGTGCGAGAACATGGCTTTGTTATTGAACTTCAATTGGGTCCAAGGCTAGTATTTGAAACTAAGTTCTTAAAATGAATTTACGCCCAGCTCCACGGTGTTTATGGGAGATGTTGAGCGCACACTCGAGTACAATGATCTTCCACGACGAGTAGCCTCCAATCTATGTCTGGCCAGACAAAATTGTGTTGTGTACTCTCTATCTCTAACACACAAACTTCATGTAGAAAAGGTATGCTCTAATGTCTTCCTTCATGCAACCAGTTCGTCTTAAATGAATTGATCTAAGGTAATGAATGTATAGGTATTTATAGACCTCTTTGTGACTTTACGGATAGTCGCCACTCTAAAAGGTCTGGCTTATAAATGCTAAAAGACACAACCCTTAAACAACCCGGTAGACACCTTTAAGATTAAAGCTGTTCTTCATGAGCAGACACCAGCCCAAACTTTAGGCGGAAGAGCAAACATAGACGATGCGAGTGCAAAGCCCAGAAATTAATTTGGTTTCGGTAGATGCAAAAAATTTATTCGAGTTAAGAAATTCACGCCCCGAATTTTCTCCATGTGGAAATTCTTACTCCGACGATGGCCAGGATTGGTGTACACCCCACATTATACTTCTTTATTTCCCACCTTTCAAGAGGGTCACTTTGAAACCTATTTTCTCATTCATTTCTTACTCGATTTGAGCAGTGAAGATATACTACATTTTATTCTCCTCCACGGTAGAATATGGGCCCATGAAATTTGTTGAAATAATTATCGGGTCCCACTTTAATTTAGGCTCAAAGTCAACCAAAACTCAGTTTTTACACCTAAAAAATTGTTTTGGTCTAACAATTAGAATTCGGACCTCTTTAGTTTTGGGATGCCTATTGAGAGGTTTTTAAGGTATTGTAGGTGTTCCACAGTTTTGCGATTTTTCCCTAATCCTCTCAATACTTGAATATTCCATACGCAATTTTTTAGAATAGTAGATTTCTCTTCCTCTATCAATTATTTCCATCTTTTTATTTTTTATTTTTTTGTTGCCTATTTGTGTTTTTTATTGCTTGGCCTTTAATCGGGCGTGACAGTGTCGACTAGCGGAAATGCAGTGGATATCGTATATATCGATACCCACACTGTCTAATCCCATTAATTGGGATCCATTCAACCACATTCAATACAAATTTTATGTTATTTTCAAAACATATTACTGTGAGTTTAATTATAACTCTATTACATACACGAGGGCACATGCAGAAACTAGTTATTTCCAAAGTTTTACCAAAAGAACTATACCTACCACAAGTCGGCTTTCTTCAACCTCTCATCCCCAAATGAGAGCCATCCATCGGTGTATACCACTTTTTGAAATGTTTTCCCATAAATGGTGAGCCACGCCTAGTAGAGAGACTCTTACAAAGGCTATTACCCCCTAAATTCACATGCCATGTTCACTTGGACACATTCACATATATATATATCAACATTCCAATATAATGATGCCATTCGGCTAGAATGTTTCATATGTATATGCTTGAAATTAGATGAGACTCACTCAATGCCATGAAAAATGCGAGTCATCATAGACTCCCATCACCACAATCACCATGCTTGATGTGTGATAACATCCATCGTCGATGAATTTCATCTGGCCAGTCACTTTGAAACAGAAATCAAGTTTTAGAAATCAAAACTTATTAGATGTTTCACTTCAAGGATCATTTATTAACAAAACATATGGGTCTTTTGGGTGATGAATTTTCGAGGTCTACTACGGGCTTCTTACACCTTGCTACACTTTCACGCTCTTTCCTTAGTTGAATTTTACATATGTGTAACAAAAATGGGGCTTTCACCCGAGTGGGTATCTATCCCTGCTTGCTACTACCCGACACAAGTTTTCATGCTCTGGGAATAGTGGAACTCCATTGAACTTTGTTCAATGGTACTCGATCCACTTCATCCCGGCTACGAGGATGGTGTTTGATGGAACCATGCACTTACACCTATGAATGCGATGTCTTAGTGCATATGCCATTATGCCACTACATATCAATTCCATGTCTCATATGTAATGAATGTCATATGGACAATAAATCATGTATCATGGACAATTATATCGAAAGCATATGATTTCCAATGTTTCATCTCAATGTCAATATATTAGAATTCATATATCAACATTCAATAAATAACTATCACCAAATCAAGTCAATCAAAAAGCAAGCAAAGGCAACTTGGTTCTCAAGACCAATTATGGCATAAGAGATACACAAAACAAATCCCACACATACATCCATCATAGGCCACACCAACATGCCACCACTCGGACATAGAAACGACCCAAGGAATTTGTCAATCTAGGCCAACCCATGGCCCGAAGGAAAAACCTGCAGCCCGAGCATGGATCTAGCAATATGATTAAACATGCAAATTGTATCTAAAATTCAATATTAAATAAAATTACCTATGTAGATTTGCGGTCCAGTCGACTAGACCACAGATCGGCCACGACCCGGTGATCACGCGTCGGATCTCTGACGGCGAGCCGCCTTGACCCAACGATGCTTTGTCCGATCCTACGGATCGACAATCGCCGTCGATCTTCGGATCTATCCTCGGTGGTATGGATGTGTGTGAGCCTGATAGATCGGGCATTAGAGGCTGAATCTTAGAACATGAGAAAAAAACAAAGAATAGAAAAATTCCTTTTTCTCTTGTTACGTATTCTCAAAAAATGTATGAAAAACTCAAGAGAAAACCTTAAAACCCATTACATCAAGGGAATAGCTTGTTCATATAATAAATTATATTTATTATAAACCTTGATTCATATAATAAGTATATTTATTATAAAACCGTTCATATAATAAATTATATTTATTATAAATTTATAATTTATACATATATTTGAAATACTAAGTGGGACCCAAGAGCACGTAATTGCTAGCAATCTCACTTGCTCTTAGAACAAACTTGAGGCATAAGCCCCGAAACCATGTAACTGACTTTTGTGTTACATAGTTTCCATTCTTGATATGAGCTCATACCTTTCCCACTGAGCTAGCACAGGGGATCAAACGGCTATTATTAATTAAGGCTCCTTATAATTTGAAAGCAATTATCTAATCAGTGCCCTCCCACTTTAAGACGGAAGTTGAACTCAAAATTAATAATATTGATATATATATTAATTTCCTCCATTGTAAAATATCGATAATTAATTGATTATATTTTACATCATCAATTAATTATTTTAATCTCTTGATTTAACGGTTTCTCTAATGGATCAAATGCAAACGGTGACACAAGTACATCAAGTAAGAGCATATCAAAGAGGATATTTCATACGATTTCCATTTTGTTTATTTCATAAATAAACCAATTAAACAATCACGTTCCCCAGAATCATCTAGGTATTGGCGAGTCAAAATAGGCCCTCACATATTGACAATTCAAAGACCGATGGTATTGATTCTTATATTTAAAATAAACTCGGGATTGAAAAATAATAATCAAATATCACTTGAGATTTAATTCGCTTTTTGAGAAATTTAAGCTTTAATTAATCTTTCTTTGATCTATCCAATGCAAACATAATGCACCAATATTTTATAATAACGAGAGCCAGTTATTTCATAAAATATTCTGATCTAAATAAAAGCGTCCAACTTTATTTAACAACTGTGATCTTATTCACTAATTATGAGAACCTATGATCATGTCTTCACGGACGTATCCATATGATATATACGCATAGTGTCACGGACATATCTGAAAAATACTAGTGTGCCTGAGTGAAATTAATACCTCATTGAAATTTTATTAACACGAGAAAAATACAATAATTTTATTTGTCTTGCTCTAGCTTTCGAATAAAAAAAACTCCCACTTCTAGTCTAAAATAAATCTGGTAATCTCTAACACACCCATAGAATCTACATGTCTTTCAAAACTTGAGCAGGTAGAGCCTTTGTGAATGGGTCATTGGGTTTTTAAATACATTATTTATTTTAGTAACTGCTTTGTGTCTCCTGCGCTCGATGATGTCTCGGATCAAGGTAATTGCTTCCTCTCAATGTGTTTTTGTTTCTTGTGATACCTTGGTTCTTTGGAATTTGTGCTACGGCCCCACTTGTTGTCACGATAAAAGGGTAATAAGTGAGCTTCACCTTGGGTATCACTGAAGATCCATAATGAACTTCTTGACCACCACGGCTTCCTTAGTGCCTCGGGAAGCGACAACATATTAAACCTTACGTGGTGGAATCACGCGCTACACCGCGTGCATTTAATACTCCTCGACGAACTGACTCCACCATATAGTGTAAATACGTAACTTGGAGGTATATTTCCTTGGGTGATATCCTTGGAAGTGCAAAATTACGTGAAACTTGATGGTTTCTAAACTCCTTTGGAATATCTTAGCATATAATCTCTTGTTCTCCTTAGATGCCAAGTAGCTCTTTGCAATCCGGTGTTCTTCCGCAGGGATCCAGTTGATAAACTGCAATCCTTTGCATAACGGATATCGGCACGGTACATAACATGGCATACATAGGACTACCTACGGTAGGGGCACCAGGTATCCTACTCATGCGTTCTTTACTTGCTCGGGAGTTTTGGTGATTGCTCCTTAGAAAGATGAATTCCATGTCTAAAGGGTAAGAGTCCCCTTTTGGAATTTTCCGTATTAAACACGACAAAGAATTTTATCAAATATAAGAGGCTTGAGATAGTGCCAACAACTTATTCTTCAGGGTCTCGCATAAGTTTGATTCAAGAATATAGTTGGCTTCTCCCCAGAGTCTTTCATATCAAACTGTTTTATGCAACGATCTTTTTACACCTGACAACACTTGTTTGTCGTTTAGATTAACAATATGTCATCGTAAGGAGGTAGAAAAACTACCTTACATTGCTTAGTTCTTTTGTAAACGAGTTCATCGGGGCTTTTCTCAAAACCAAAAGAAGTAATGCTTTGATCAAAGCACGATGTTCCATGATCACGGATGCTTGCTTAAGTCCATAAATGGACCTTTGCAACTTGCATACCATGTGTTCTTTGCCTTTAGCTTTGAACCCTTAAAGTTCTTTGCATGTAAGATCATCTCATTTAAATTGCCATTTAAAAGGCTGTTTTGACATCCATCTGCAAATCTAAGTAATGAGACTATGACTCTGACTAAAGAATCGGATAGATTTAAGCATGGCTACTGGCGAAAAGGTTTCTTCATAATCTATCCCCTCTTTTTGGGTATAGCCTTTTTACCACCAATCCTAGCTTTGAAAGTTTCCACCTTCCCATCGATCCTCTTTCTCTTGTAAATCCACCCACCCTATTGGTTTTACCTTTGGGTGCCTGAAGACAGGCTGAATTGGAATACATAGATTCCATTTCACGGTCCATGGCTTTTTGCCACTCTGTATCCAGCTCTTGGTACTTCTTTGTAATTGATGGGGATCATCTTCACTTTGTCAATAGCAATAACTTGAAGTAAGACTCGCCTATGCAAGACATATCTATGGGCTTCAGCCTTACTCTATCACTACGACGAGCTCAGTTTGTGGTTCCATTACGAGCCTGTAAAGGTACTAGTTCCTCTTGTACTGGCTCTTCTGGTTCTGGTTCCACATGTATTGGATCTTGTTCCACTGGTTCCACCTGTGCTTGTTCACCTTCGGGTACATTTTCCCCTCTTTGAACATGCATAGGAATCGGTAAGTATTAAGGAGCAGACAGCAGTGAGATTCGGTTGCTGTAGGCTGAGTCGAGCTCCTCGAGGGGTATTTTACTCTTGGGTTTGAAATTGCTTATATAGTCTTCCTCCAAGAAAAAGTTGCGTGAGTACTCCTGATAACCTTTTTATCAGAAGGACTATAAAATGATCCACCTCTCGTTCCTTTAGGAATTGTGACAAACATGCAAACCTAAATGCGATTCCAACTTATTTGGATCCTTTCTTAAGACATGTGAGCACCCATATTCAGGATATGGCTTAAACTAGGCTTGCGCCCTTTCCGCAGTGCAATGGTGATTGTCTTAGGGCAGTTTTAGAAGGAACTAGGTCGGAAGATACATTGCGGTTTCTGGCATATCCCAACCTTGTTATAGGTAGAGATGAATAACTAAGCATTGACCTCACGCCATCACAGAGAGTTCTATTTCTTCTTCTGCTGACTCCATTTCTTTGGGGTGTTCAGTGCGATGGTTGTGAAACTATCCCCTCTTGAGAATCAAGTAAGACTTAAACTCTCGGATAGGTATTCACCACTTATCGAGTCGAGGCCAAGAGCTCTTTGATATGGAGTCCTAATTGATTTTACGCCTCGACCTTATACTCTCGAAATTTGGCTGAAGATTAGACTTGCAGGCGCATTAGGTAAATATATCCGTATCTTGAGTAGTCATACGCCAAGGTGACAAAATACTCATACCCTCCTCGGCTTGGACATTTATTGGTGCACACATCGATATGCACCAAGTCCGGCGGTTTGGTTGCGCGATATCGACACTGGCTTTAAAGGGCCTTTGGTCATTTACCTTCCAAACAAGATTCACATACGAGTATAGGTTCAAAGTCTAGGAAGTTAAGATCCCTTTTTGCAAACCATGAATCCTATTAGGATTAATATGACTGTCGCAAATGCCAAGGTACGTTTCATTTGAAACTTTCCTTTTCTTGGCTAGGTGATCATGCTTATCAAAAGCAATTTCGATAATACAAAAATGACATAGGACATAGGACTTAAATATAAAGACTTATCTATCAAATCAGGGTACAAATGGCGAGTTAGACTTCTTATTGTAATAAAGGAATTAAATTCCCTTTATTAAACCTTGTTCAAATAAACCTTCGAAATTAAAATTCCTTTTAAAAATCGTACATATAAGCAGTCTACTAAACATAAAGTCCTATCATTATTGAAAAAATAATTCTACTTGTCTGTGCTTTAACGAACTTATGTTCTCCATTTCGAGCCTCAAAAAACCTGCATTCACGTCGACCAAGCTAGTTTATGCGAACCACTTTGCAAAGTATAGACATGGTTGGTAATCTGAATCAATGATCCATTTATCACGTTATAATTCTCCACTAAACAAGCAACCACATTTAAATTACCATTACACGCTGCTTTTGTCGGGGGCAATTACCTTCAGGCCATGCATCCGCACTTGAAGCACTTGCCTTTCGGATTCTTCATAGCGGTGGTTTTGGTGGCTGATTACCTGACCATACCCTTGTTCTTATTCTTTTTCCCACCCTTAGGTTTCCCTTTGGGCTTGAAGGCTAGAACCCTCGAGTCATATGAACACCGCTGACTTCAAGAAAGCCCTTCCCGGCACTTTCAAGTTCATGCATCAACTGTAGGAGTTAGATCCATCTTGTTCATATTATAATTAACTTTAAGCGAGTAAAGCGATCGGGTAGGAGATTCAAATATATAAATCAATTTGGGACCTTTGCTCCATCTTCATCCCGACACTTGACGAGTTGAGATGTGACATCATTTTAGAGACGTGATCCCTCACACTTCCCCAGTCATTACAGTGTTCATTATAGCCTAAGCGCAGCTGCCTTAAAGAACTTGATTATTGCAAGCATCTTATAGAGTGCGGATCATTTACGCTCCACTCTCGAGGATGAGATATCTGTCCTTTCAAATGACTAGCAACACTTGGCAAGAATATAGCGTGACGATATATTTGCCTTGTCCCGATTCTCACTAGTCTTTTCGGCTTGAGTCGGATGCATTTCTTTGCGGGCTCATTGGGCTTTGGTGTGGATTAGGACAAACTTAGTTTTTCAAAATCGAGCAATGTATCTGGGTTAGTTTCCATTCACTATAATTATTTCCATCCATAGGCTTTTGACTCAAAATCATTACCGTGGTTAAATGATGCCATTTACGGAAAAAATACACACTAGTATTAAGCGTAATATCTTACAATAGCTTATAATCTTAAAATTTAGTTAATCCAAAACTATTTTACATTTTTATTGTAAACAATTATTTGGTTTCCATTATAAACACTTACGTTGGAGCAGAATATTTATAACAAACTAAATTTGATCATGAAATAGTTAGTATCTACTAAGTTGGTTCAGGAAGATGGGGAGTCGAGCGGACTGTAAATCCACTTCTTAGGCAGGAGACTTTCTAGATATCCGTAATCATTTCAGCTACAATTGTTTCAAAACTTTGGGCATAATAAAAATATCATAGCCTCGTTGGGAGGGTAATTAAATTAAGTTTGAATATTTTTAACCATTGTTTAATTTCAAAATTATCTTTAATATCGAATTCGCAGAAGACGTTGGGCGTCCAGTCTTATTAAAATTTTGAAACTTAGGTGAGGTCCTAATCAATAAAATCCAACCATGTTTATCCGTTGGGCATCACGCGATCATTTATTATTAGACCCACAGTAGACCATAGGTTTTAAAATTAATTAAATTAATTAAAACCTTCACCATTCAATATTTTAAATAATAGGGATTTTCTAAAATTATTTCAAAAAAAATAAAATAATTTTTTCCATAATAATTATTAAACTAGATAATAGAATCATAATAATTATTATGCACATGTAATTATCGTGATGCAAATTTATATGGCACCGCCTATTCCTATATGGCATGTTATCACATAAAACATGTTATAAGCATATAATTTAAACCATTCACAAAGCATTAATTAAATAACCCTAATCCATGGTTTCCTAAAATTAAAATTGGGCCTATTACAAAATATCCTAAAAGGTTCTTGGGCTGATTATTTTGGACTACAAAGGCATAAAGGCCCAAAACTAAAATAAATTAAAATAAAACCTAACATGTTCTAATTTGAAGGGTAGTAGGTCGTAGTCAGCCGAATCAGCGGCGGGAAGAGGCAGCGCGCCGCGACAGGCCGGTATGAGTAGTACGCCAAAACGACTCCGCCGCGGCGCCCCTCTGGCGCCCAGCTATCAGCGGTGAGGACCGCGAACTTCGCGCGTAGTGTGAGGCGGCGTGGCGGCGTTTCTGAACGCCGCATGATCCGTCCGCCAGCGTCTCCTCCTCCTCTGGCGTTTCACGGTGGTCACGTTCGGATGGTGTCGGATCTTCTCATTTCCAAATAATAGAGGGTGTCTGAGATTCTGGGATTTGAATTTAAAATTACAACTATTTTTTTAATTGAAAAAAATGCTAAATAATAAATAAAACCGGGAAGAGCACGATCTTATGACCGACCTCCCTGTTACAAACCCAAAAAAATTAATACAATCAAAAATCTACCATGGATCTAGGGCAAAACCATTAAAATAATACATCCATTCATGAACAAAAATCATAAAATTAACAGATCTAATCATGCGATCTAACAACAAATAGAACCTAGGTGCCATATACTAAATCAACATCAAAATTACATGCATTATTGAATACCTAGATACACATATCTAATCATAGCATGCTCTGATACCAATTGAAGGAAAAGGAAACACCTGGTAGGCTTATGGATCTAGCAATATGATTAAACATCTGTTGTATCTAAAATTCCAATATTAAATAAAATTACCTATGTAGATTTTGGAATCCGTCGGCTAGACCTGATCGGCCACCAACCCGGTGATCTATGATCGGATCTCTGACGACCTTGCCCAATAGCGATCTACCTTTGTCCAATCCTACGGTCAGCCAAATACACTTGCCGTCAGATCTTCCGGATCTATCCTCGAAGTGGTATGGATGTGTGTGGGCGCTGATAGATGAGGGCATTAGAGGCGAATCTTGACGGCAGAAAAAAAACAAGAATAGAAAAATTCTTTTTCTCTTGATGTATTCTCAAAAATGTATGAAAAAAAACTCAAAGAAAACCTTAAAACCCATTACATCAAGGAATAATTGTTCATATAATAAATTATATTTATTATAAATAGCGGATTCATATAATAAATTATATTTATTATAAAAGCAGATTCATATAATAAATTATATTTATTATAAATTTATAATTTATACATATATTTGAGAATACTAAATTGGGACCCAAGAGCATAATTGCTAACACAAACATGTCATACTCGGGTGCACGGCCTGACCACAAGACAATCACAGACCTCGATCGAATTTCAGTCTTAAAATTAGTTAAAAATCAGGCGACAACAAATCCGAAAATCTGGGCTTTAAATTGAGAAACTGACCTAGGCTGCGTCAGATAAATTGACCATAACTTAGGCTGGGGTCGATTCGGGCAGATTCAAAGCCTAACATCAAGTTCCACGAGGATGCAACTATAGCAATTTCTATGAAGGATTTGAGTCAAATTCCTCTATTTCCCTAACCCTAAAACCCAGTGCTAAATCAGAAGCTAATTCATAGGATCAAACGAGGGTAGCATTCCATATTTATGAACAACCTTAGGGTGAACATAAACCAAAGTGGAAAGAATCCACCTTTTGGAGCGTAGCCCTCGTCAAACTCCTCACGAGACTTTACTTCTTGGTCCGACGAGTTCCAACCGTCAGAATGCCAATTTCCTTTTCTCCCTCTTTCTCTCTCCCTTTCTTCTCCTTCTCTCTCTTTTATTTCCTTCCTTTCTCTTTCCTTTTTCTTTATTGCCCTGTTTCCTTTCCCTCTAAGACTAATCTCATCCATTTATAGCCATTCCATGTTCCATGCCATGTCCTGTGCATTTTCCTTCACATGCCTTGTGACACATGGCTTATAGTATGTCCTTTAAGCGCTATTCTTTGAGAAAAAGTGAATTAAGCTATCTGAAATTCAGTGAAATTCACCTAGGTAACTAGATTTATGACGAATTCATGATGGTCAGTTCATCATCGAGATCTAAAAATTCTGAGTTTTCAACTCGTATTTTATGACAGGATTCACCATGTTTGCCCCTTTTTTTTGGAAAAGTTCAAATTTACTCGGGTTTTACATTTATTTAATAATATATTTTCATGCTTTGTTATGTTTGCTTATTTTGTTTTGACTTTATTCACTACTTACATTATATAACATGGTTTCATTTTGTTTGATTTGCATTGAATTTAGAAATTCCCAATGTGGAGCAAGAATGTAGTGGAAATGGATCTGATGTTAGCAAGCGAGTTAATTGGTCTCAACATAACTTGCTCGAAAATGAGATGCAACCATATGCAAGAGCTAATTTCATCCGAAATTGGTGGCTTACCACACAACCAAAAATGAATTATTAAACTAATTGATATCTTGTGTTAAGTGTAGTAGAGCAATATTGTTTTGTATAGTGATCGTTTTGCTTTTAACCCTTCAACTAGGAGAAATAATAATATCGATAATCTAATAATATCCGTAGTTTTAATGGTTGCATTAATCCTTCTTTCTTTTTTCTAAATTTTGATTAATCACTTTCCATGAATGAATTTTTGTGACATTAAAGTAAATTCATTTAAAGTTATGTTTGGTTCTTGAAAAGTTTGAGGAAAAATATAAGGAAAAGAGAATATAGAAGAAATTAGGAGGATAGAAAAAGTGAATAAAAATAAAAATAGCCGTAAAAGTCCATAAAATATTTGTATTCATACTTTCAAGTTTAATGATTATTTTACAACTAAACACTTTAGTTATAATAGAGTAAATTGTTTCCACTAGGACTTGAACCCAAGACCTCTGTTTCTATCTACTCTTTTGAAAGCGTTAAGTCTTTTATTATATGAGCTAAACATGATGGGTTGTTTAATGACTTTATTTAACCTCATTAATATGAAGATTAAATTTTTTACAAGTATTAAAAATTCTAATTAATTTTAATTATTTATGATTTTCTATATAAAAAAAAGTTGTTAAAACAATCAAATATAAGAAAATCATTTTCATTATCATTTTTTTATTAGTATTTTTCAGGAACCAAATGTAGTTTAAAATTAATGAGAGTTGGTAAGCTCATGTTCCAATTATTATATCATTGTTAAATTTGTTTATTCATTCTTATCATTATTAATTAATTAAGGAAAAATGAATTATCTAATTAATTTTTTATTGAAAAAAAATAATAATTCACTTATAAATAGATGAATTCTTAATCCATTTCACTACTCATAATATTGAAAGCATTTTTCATATTCAAAGATAAAGAGAGCATAAAAGAGAGTAAGAAGGTTAAAAAAAATTAGAAGTAAAATTCAACAAATGTTACTTTAAGGAATTACAAACCATATTGAGAAGTAAGATTAAAGAATCAACCTATGATATCTTCTCCAAATCCTAAATATCATTTCAAAGGAGAAAATGCTAAAAAAGAAAGAAGACACTTTCTAGAAAAAAATAATCCATGAAAATTTTGGCCAAATATTTGGAAAATCTAAGAATATTTTGGATTATTTCATTTATTATTTTGATAATTATGATTCAAGCGTTAATATTTAAAAGGTATAAATGTGGAAAAGATAGAAAATTACTCCTATTGAATTTTTATCCAAGATTTAGTAAAATTAATAATAGATTTGTGTGGATGGGGATCCAATTTCTTTTTTTGAATTTAAAAAATAGGTCAAGATAGAAAATGTTTTTAATAAAATCTCTCAAGACAAATGGCTTTGACATTAGTATATAGATCTAATTGGCATCCATTAAAAATTAACCCTCCCACAATTCACAAACCACCTATTTGTTACTAGGAAACTTATGGAGTGGTCAAAATAAAATCTAAAAATGTGAGAATTAAAGCAGAATTGAAATTTAAGATACTTAGGTTATTAAAAGCCAAAAAAAAGTATTGTCTTAAGCATTTACATGTATTTTACTTCATTGCCCATCAACAAATGTAATTATTTGAATACTATGAGAGTTTAGTTGGACAAAAGAAGAAAAT